>BQNB010075510.1:0-31446 GCA_026074375.1 Tanacetum coccineum
TCAGAAAACAACTTAGTGTTTCCGACAGATTATGTATTGACCCGGTTTCTGCCTAAGTGTATGGAGGGCTTCTTTCTTTTCACCCTTTATCCTTACATTTCTTTTTCATTCTTCAACCCTTTCAATGCTTACCGAGACTTCATAACTAACACCTTGTTGGGTTTATTCCAGTGTTAGCTCCATCTCAGTCGGCATTATTCCTAATTCTCACTTTTTCTCCTTTTGTATCATACCTAAGGACTTCTACACTAACTAGTGGATATCCCTGGGTAGATCCCTCTAGTTCTGGCTGGATCATGGGATTTGAATACCTATGCCAAACCACCTTATAGCTTCATAAATTTAAGTACATGGTCAGTCTTTTGGGTATTCTATCTCAATCAAAGTGTTTGATATAAATATCAAAAAATTTACACTTTGAAAGTTTTTTCATCATCACTAAAGGCTCCCCCTTAACATGTGCACCATAATCGTAGTACATGTTAAGTTTAGAGTGCATTGAGTCCATTTTATATGATCACATTTCAATACAAATTAGGTTCAGTTTAATCATATTTTCTCCCCTTATCCAAAATGTTAATCCCTTGATATTTTGGATATCAATTGATTAAACGTTCGGGGACAAAATGTTACATACTATCTATAAGGAACATTTTAATGCTCCCCTCAATTTATGAGGGTATATAAGATGGTGTTGAGTACAATAATTTAAAAAATTTTTAATTTTTTGAGAAATTCTTGAAAATTTTGTACTCGAGCACTCCTTAATATCACCATAAAGTCTACACTACATCTATACAAATTCACAAGTTTTTATTATTCATGAGGATTAACCTTTTATGATGAGGACATCATATGATAAATCATATGGTCCTTTGCAGCAGCCGAAAGTCACCCTCGTATGATCTCCCACCAACAAATTTCTCTAAACTCCGCATAATCCTCCTTGTCTTTAGCTTTTTCTCAATTGCCTGGATCATTGCTCTTGCATTTTCTTTGTCACGTTGTCTCCAGATGGTATGTGGCAGATACTGCATCCGAATTCCCTTGAGACGATCATTAAGAGCAGTCCGAACATCATCGAGTGTGCCATCGCTAAACTTATGTAGTTCAGTCCAGGAGGTTTTGGACAAATCATAAGCATAGATCTGAAAGTTTCCATATCAAAGGAATAACTTTTCTTGTTCATCTTGAATCTAATGTGATGTTTTTGATAGGTAATTGTAGCCCAGAATTCCTGCATGTAGACGGCAGGGACACTTGCAGTGATCAAGAAAGCTGGATAAAAAGGAGTGAGAGAGAGAACATCCAGAGCAACTTGAAATGTAGGTTCCTTGGGCTTGAATGTGGTGCTCAATCTGCAGTTGCAACTGCCAATCGTAAGACGTTGTTCTCTTGGAACAAGAGCATCGTCCAAAGTTTGTTGTTGTTCTTTAGTGATACTCATGATTCTGCTAAGAAGGAGTCGGCACAGTTTATATATAAGCAAGTTTATACAGATACTATATCTAGAGACCCTGAATTGGCACTTAATGCATGTAACATAAATAGAAATATAACCATCGAAAGAGTGAACTTAAATTGGTTGAGTTTGAAGTAATCCAATTTTAACTTGATTAGATTTCAAAGATAATCAATTTTAAATTTGCTACCTAACTCCAGTTTTAAGACACCTTTTGGTTAGAATCTACGTGTTTATGATATTTAGCCTTTTTGAATCCATTAAGTATGATTGAATCTGGTAGAGAAGACTGCGAATTCGGACTTTAAATGGTATTTGCTAATTCGTATGGTAAAGGTAACTGCGAATTCGGATACTACAGGGGTCTGCGAATTCGTGTCCTTAAAGGGTATTGCAAATTCGGACGCTAAAGGATGATTGCGAATTCGGATACTACAGGGGTCTGCGAATTCGTGTCCTAAAGGGTATTGCAAATTCGGACGCTAAAGGATGATTGCGAATTCGGACACAAGAGACTTCCTGCGAATTCGTGTATGACTACTGACTGCCAATTCGGAGACCAAAGGCTCCTTGCGAATTCGTGCCTTACTCCTACCTGCCAATTCGGAGACCAAAGGCTCCCTGCTAATTCGTGTCTTACTACTTTCTGCAAATTCGGAGACCACATAGGGCTGCGAATTCGGAAGGGTCTATCATTTTGAGTTTGGATTCGAGTATTACATGTGTCGTTCCCTTTCTATATACACTCATTTAGCCAACCAAGAGATAACAGGATCATTGTATCAACATTTTAAGCACATGTGTAGCACACTTTGTTCAAACGAGCAATATTTTTCAATGAATCATATATATCCAAGAATCAAACACCTCATTTATTTAAGTCACAGCATACACACATTCGATTATATACTTATCACTTATCCCACACTAACTCAAAAACTTTTTTCAACAAAAGCACAAAAACCACTTTTTCGACATACATAATCAATCAAAACAAGCGCATATGATAATCATATTAAAAACTGTATTACTCGAGTCATTAACAACCTTAGAAGACCAAAACCCCTCTGTCAATTTGAGTTTTTACAAAGTTTTAATTTTAAGAACCCTAATTTTGAAGATTAGGGTTTTTTGAAATCAAAAGATGGTAAAAACCAAATGGCTTTGAGATGAGTGATCTTTAGGGTGTTAAGAACATAGTGTATGTTATACCTTAAGCACGAGATTGAGTAGAGATGGAGAGGGAGGGTATGACGATTTGAGGAGGGTTTTGATATAAAAAACAAGTGTGTGTTGTGTGTGTGTTTTTGATCGGTGCAAGGGTGGGTGGATATGTTATAAAACTTTGGTTTTTGACATATTCGCCCCCTAAACATTAAGACCTTTTCAAATTTTAGATATAAGTTTGATTAGGCATAAATAAGTTAGCACTAAGGCACATTTGGTCCCTATGGTTTTAACTAATATACCTACCAACTTAAATTTGCACATATTCTCACTCAAGGCATAAACAAATAACATGAAGGACACACATAAGCTAAATTTAATTAACTTTTCCAAAGAATAATATTCCGTTATTGTTTAAAACCTTTATTCCTTTTATCAAATGACCTTTTGAAGAAGGTTTTTGACATTTGCTCCCCCTCAAACACTGACCCGTTTTCTATTTAAAGAGCTGTAGTCGTTGTTTAAGAAGTCAAATTTATTTTTATTCATGAAAAAAAACAAACACCAATTGTAAATAAGATTTCTCTTATTTTCACACATAAGTGCACTGACACGTAAGTGCACTGACACGTACACTCATGCGAAAGATATAGGAAGCACTGGGTTATGTGATGCAAAGTACTCTCAAGTCTTTGCCAGGGTCATAAGTAGGACCATGCCCGAGAATGATTGACCGCTTATGAGGTTCAAGTTTTCTTTTTTGAATTATTGACCTCTTAAGATGATAGACGGGTTGCGGGGGGGGGTGGAGGGTTTGGGGGGGGGGGTGTGAGTGCGGGGGGGTGGGTATCTGCAAATAATAGAAGCCATTTGGGTTGTTTTGAACCATTCAATTTGGAACTTCTTGCTCGAACTTCATTTACAGCCTCGCTATCATTATTAGATGGACATTTATAGACAGTAAATTTTCGATTTTCAGGATAAGACATGCCAAATTATTACACTTCTGTTTTTATATTTTTATCATTTTTAATTTTTTCTTTTGGTTTTATGAATTTTTATATTTTTTGCTATTTGTTTTTATAAGAATTTTGAATAAATAAAAAATCTTTTTTGCTTTTTATGGTTTTAGAGATATGATACAAGTCATTATACAGACTAGATGAACTATTTGACAGATTTAGTGAGTACTCCCATGTGTTCATCAAGCTTTAATACTGCCAAATATGTTTGTCAGATCAGTCTCTCTCGGTCGTAGAATAACCAGAAATCCTTCAATATGTCCACAGCTCTTAGCTGGTATAGAATATTATCAAGATACGTTTGACCTCTCTTCATTGGGGTTAGAGTGGAAGATAGTCCGCTAGTTGGATGTGTGTGTTTGTATGTCATGTGACTACTGTGTTGCAATTAGTAGAAGATTAACTCGTATCATACCGATTCTCGAGCAATGTCCTTGATAAGAGTAGTGATGAATTTCCTGAGTTGTTACTATATGCTATGACTCGGAGTATGTGTGAGAGCAATCTTAATTTCTGCAGTCATGTAATCCCTGTGTTCGAACTCTCAGCGACTATAGTGTTTATCGAGAGGTAGTGTAGAGTTTTTAAATGTATTCTCAGGTCCATCATAGTACTCTAGCTGTAAGCTAAGTGATATCATCCTCACTCTAAAGAATTTGAGCATATACGCATACCCGCACTATAGTACTATACACCTATGGATCCTTGTCCGTAGGCTGTGGTATCGCTGTATCTTGACTGTTATTCGTAATTTTTATTTATTGTGGTATTGTTCTCTCTACATTTTTGTATGTATTATTGTGTTAATGCACTTTTGTTTTTGTGTAGGCTCCAGTCTAAACTTCAGAGTAACTTAGTCTGCTCCAGAGACTAGACTGAATTTGTAATACTTCCAGAGTAGTTGTCAATACGGCCAACCTTGATGTAGTCTGACAACCCAGCATGATCCGCATACTCAGCAAGAATGTTGTGTATCGAGTCATATTTGAATAGCTAGATTCACTCATTGGATACCCTATAGACCCCTGCCATGTTTAATTCGATCGGTAGACTTTCATGTTGGAGACCTATTAAGAATCCTTGTCCAGATTCCAGCTAAGACGCATGTGTATATGCTCTCTTATCTGTTCGCATGAGCCGAGAAGTCTATTGATAATTACTCTCGTGATGTCACTCATAATAGTACGCTCTCATTAACATTTAAGCAGAATCTGTCATGTTTATTGTGGAGACATTGGTCTACTCAGGCTATAGATGACGATAAAGGACGGGATGACTTCTTGTATCATGTACTCACTAAACTCGTAAGCATGTCAAGTCGTCGGTAGTAGGCATCTACTCTAAGATATTTAACCTTCTAGGTTGGAGTCTTATTTTAGTATATACAAGACATACTCAATTTTAAACCTTGATAGATTTGGAGGTAAAATATTTAAGTTATCTAAATCAAATAATTCCAAATAATTTAATTTAACCCTCTAGACATACCATAAATGTGTGGTATTCTATGAGTAATTTTATTGTGAGACTTTATCATAATATTTTAAATAACTTAATACTCTTTAGGTCACATACTTATCAATTATGTCAAATCAAATTGAATATATAGTATTTAAAAACCTATTTGCATGCAATAATGTATATGGCTTTAACTAGTTCAAAAACTCTATGTACATATCTTTACAAAAGATATAACATGTTAACTATACATTATTTTGTCTTTGAACATTTCAAGGACTTTTGTTCATGTCATAGCCAAAAGATATAACTTACTTTATGTTATAAGTCTTTCAATATTTAAAAGACTTCATGTTTATTAATTTACATTAGACATAAACATATTTAACTAAAGTAATTCTGAACGCTTACTTTATATTATACGTCTTTTAACATTTAACGGACTTAATGTTTATTAATTTACAATATACATAAACATATTTAACTAAAGTAATTATGAACACCAACTCTTAGTTTCAATAGTAATTTCAAGTTAATCAATATTACTTCATTATTTGGGACATTCCAAGAGCACATAAACCTTTTACTTGAAGTAGTCTATAGTCTATAAATTAAGATTACTTTATTATTTTAGACATTCCAAAAACACATAAATATTTTACCTGAATTAGTCTTTAATTCATATCTCAACATATTTTCTCTTACCTTACGGTCAAGAGAAACATTTAATCATATTGTAAGTGTCATGTGTTGTCCCTTGCACACAATAAAGATTTCTCCCACTTGTGCATGGCACAACATCATACATGTAGTTAAACAACACGACATTCGTTTGTTTATATGGACAATATGATAGTGTCACAAATATTAGCGTTACAAGTAGATATTGAACCACTTTGTTTAATAAGAAATAGTGCACGACTATCCTTAAAACCATTAGTGTGTATAGTTGGAAAACTATATACTATCTCAAGACAAGCGAGAAATAATCTGGGTTACTACCAAGATAATAAACCTTGTAGCTCCCACTAAATTAGACAACATTACATTAATGTCTTGTTCAGAAATAAATCACGATGCTCCCACTGGATTTGACAACATTGCAAGTGTTCCATAACCAGTGAAAACAAATAGTGATCTATTTATTTTCCAACTTTCTTTGAAATCTTAATTAGTAGCAATGTACTTGGATTTTAAAAGTTCTACTATGTAGATGAGGGACTATCCATCAATGCTATTTATTAACTTGAAAATTGGGCATGCAATTTCCTCCTTAATTTGATTAAGACAAACAACTAGATACATTATCCTAGTTTGCCTTTACCACTTTTGCGTGGTAGTATTGGTATTTCCTAATTACATTAAGATGTTATCATTTGATAGCTTTAAAAACATGTTCTCTAGTTATTCATATGTCTTATATGTTTCAACGTATTCACCACTGAATAAGGGTGATGAAAACTATATGAAAATATAAGTCATGCAATCTACTTAACATTGAAGTTTGCTTATGAGTTTGATTACATTAGGACAATTCCTACGTTCCTATTATAAATTTCCGGATCAAGAAAGATGATAGGAATAAGTCTTCATGTTCCTTACAAGGAAAGGAGTCTCGGTTTGACTTCTTCAAAAAAGAAACAAACCATTGTTTACGTTTTATCGTTGCATTAATACTATTAATAGAATCGCGAAATTCAATTTTTAGTATTTTCGATAATATTCCTTAGAGAAAATTAACTACCCATGTTTAAACATTTTAAACAATTAATTTTCTAAAGGCTTAGGATCCAACTTGACATACCACCATCACATCAGTTGATCTGCTAGCAATGATATATTCAAAAGGTAATTGACGATTAATAATTGCCACCAGTGCAATTTCTAAAACCTTATGTGACTTACTTTAATACAATAATATACTAGTAAGCATGTTTCATCCTATCTATGCCTCGAGTTTAAGGTCTCACCACTAAACCGATTAAGTCGTCCAATCAAGAACTGTGATTATGTAACACTAACGTCTCACGAAAAAGTGTATAATCATCTTGGGATTACAATCTACATACGTCTCACGCATAGTAGAAAACATCTGCAAGTGTTCTTACAAATTGGATGACAATAACTTATTTAAAGGGTATAATATTTGACGTGGCAAATATGTACGAAGAAGCATGCATACATCTTCGTATCATAAATTTTAATAAAAACTTTACTCAATTAAGTTATTTATTACGGTATCACTTATTTTCTATACATCTAATGTATAAATACTGTTACCTTTAAAAATTGACGATTCAACGTGTTTTCAAATCTTAAAGATTTTATATTTTATCGCAGGAAAAGATTAAAGAAAAATCATGAAAATTTTTATATCGGATGTAAGCCGAATCCCTTTTGACTTTTTTGCATTATATAGTCCATAATAAATCTTATTTCGATAATCATTAGTCATGTTTATATTTGTTTTTCGAAAAACCCTTTGCTTTGATGTACAATACATAACAACTTATCAAAAGCAAACAAATAAACATAAACAACTAAAACATATATCCAAATTAAACAGCATTAATCACAACCACATCGCCTAACCAATTGATGATAACCTAAAATCTATGAGTGATTTAAATATAAATTAAAGACACGTATCATAAAACTGTCAAACAATTTAAATTCACTTCCAGTACGAAGAGTATAGCTAGAGTCTCTCGAGCCTTAGCTCAAAACTACAAAGTTGTTAGATAAGACGAGTCGTGACCACCCACAAAATATTCAAATTTTTTTTCGATATCGGATGAATTTATTATAATTTTTTACTTAACATGTGTCATACGCACTACGAAAAACGTAAAATTTCAACTAAAACACATCAAGAACATTTTTATCATTAATTATGCATGTTAACACTTAACAATTATTTACAAATCATATCTCATATAACATATGTCATTTATCCATGGTAAACTTCAAGATCACCATGCTATCTCATCAAATTAACGTTTTAATAAAGCGAGAAGAATTCATAATAAACAATTAATACATTCCGATTACAAACAATTTAAACTACGATATCCCTCAAATAAAAATTGCATACATCTTAGTGTTTTGGTCTATATTAATTATATTAACCCTAATTAAAGGGGTTTATGAACACAAGATCATCAAATAAAAAAATTAAGAACAACAACAAACCTAGCAATTTTTTTAACGTTCCTTGTAACAATTATGTAATTTATGATCTATATGACCGGGCCCTTGACCCCACTGTTGAATTTTTTAGAACATCAAAGACCGATGATTAACTATTCATAAATACAAGTACGCAGCGGAATAAAAACAACGTTAAAATGATCTGCATATAGTCATAACATATAACAAACACCAGTAAGTATAAGAAAACTGTACCTTTAGCAATTCATCAATCAAAAAACAGAATAAAGACAAAGTATGATCTCTCTACGAATTTGTACACAATACGTTCTTAGCAATAGAGTATGCTATTACTAATAGTGTTAAACAATCGCCTTTGAAAACCTTGAATCAAATCAACACAAGAAACTTATTTTTCTTGTTTCCTTTCCCGTCGAACAAAGCCAATACCGAACACCCCTATAAATGGTTTTGGTCGATCAAGCACAAAGAGAAAGAAAGAGAGATTTAGGGTTATATCCAACTAATGAATCCTTAATCTCTATTTATAACCTTCTTAATACTTGGTCAACAAGTAAAAGCCCACCTCCTTTGGGTTGGTTTATTCGGGGCCCAGGTATAGCAAAAGGGAAGTTGGCATATCCCACTTTTCTTTTCTCCAATTTTCCTTTAAAGTCCTCTATTGTTTAAACATTTTAATTAATTATATCTAAATATTATTTAATTAACTAATACCTACTAATTTACTTGTGCATGCTCCATAGGCTCAAAAGCGTAGACCGACATATATTATGTTATATGTACACTTACTTCCCAAGCACACCCTTGAACTTTACAATTATAATATAAACTGTAACTTTAGTTTCACTTCCCGTGTCAGTTTCAACTTCAACTAACTGCCAAACATAGTAATATATTCTTCAAACAAAAATACGCATACAACAAAATAAATCAAAGCAAAATTGCACACCGAATCTCCATGGCATTTAGAAAAATTGGATATATACTGAAAAAAATTATCATCATGCTTTGAAAGAAAATCATAACATTGTTATACATATCAGACAAAAAAAAAATATATACTTGGCACACAAATTTCATAGCACAAAAATTATGGGGGCATGTGCATTTTCGAAGTTTTTGCAAATTATGTGGCTTGTGCATTTTTGACGTTTTTGCAAATTATATATAATATAATTTTACGGTAGAAGAATTTTGCTGATATATGTTGTCAAGTGTGTATCAGTGTATGTGGGTGTATCAGTGTATAAACCGACAAATATACACATATGACATATGCATATTTGTACATAAACGTGTTAACTCTAGAAGAATTTTGTTTATGTTGTCAAGTGTGCATGAACAAGTTACTTATTGAAAGCAATAAAGATAAACCTACACTTATAGTTCATGTTTACGAATATGGTTTTATCAGATGAAATTAATACTAGCTAGCAATTAACGAAAGAGTGTGAACTTGGTCATTGCGGTGTTAATTGTAATCATAATAGCTACTATAATTCATTTGTCTTATGCATATTAATAATTTCTATATACCAATCATATATGATTACATTTTCTGGTATATGATCGTATTTTAATCTTACGGGAGTGAATAACAACCAACAAACATTTGATTTATCAAACGACAAATATAAAGATTACTTTAAATATTGTAAAACATATAAAAGTAAACTAGATCGACCTACACACAGTAATTATTGTTTAGCGTACTTATTAATTGTTAGCGTCACATAGATAAAAAATTAACAAGTTATGGCGGTACAAAGTCTGTGGAATAAGTAAACTATATAAGAGTGACAATCTTATACAATTATACCCTTGCGTGTAACCTGTATGTTGTCTCTAAACTAGATTTAAAACATCGGGTGTGGTGGTTTAAGAAGACAAAATCGTTACTTTAAAAACTTTTTTTTTTTTTTTTTCACAGTTTACATTCACAACATTCAAATATTCCTCATTATAGGTTTTGGTGGCTCCAAAGCCAAACTCCCTTTTGGACACATTCTTTATTTTTTTTATTTTTTTTCAAACAAACTAATTTTTCATTCATTAAAATAAAAATACAAATTACATTTAAAAACTAAAAAACATTCCACGACAAGAAAAACCAGTGTAGCAAAAACAAGTCTACAAAGCCGATTAATCGCCGACCTAGGCCTACACAGGCCGGACCGACATGCTGATTTTCTATACTGGGGTCCAAACAAATAGGTCAACCGTGGTCAACGGCGATCAACGGTGGTTAACGGTGGTCAAACTTGTCGGAAACTTTCTAATCTTGCCGGAAGTACCTAAAAGTCACTGTAAACTTGTTTTAATCACTTATAGTAACTGTTTAAATCTATTACAAGTTGTTTTATTGAAAAAAATCTTGCCAATAATAACTAAAACTCGCCGGAAATACACAAAGCTTACCGAAAATTACCTAAATTTTATCATAAATGCCAATTCCGATTAATCGCCGATATATCCTGCCTATGACCGATTACAAGCTACAAGAGTGATGGATCCCCGGCTAACGATTACGATTTTTTGCAACCTTGATAAAAAACACAATCAATCCTATTTTGTTTTCTATAAGCATCCAAACAATTTTATTATTGATTGTTGATGTTTGTATTTCCCGCCAAATCAAACAAATCATTATGAATATCGTAATCTTTTCAAGAATCATCATTTTAAAAAAGTCTCAATCAAAGAAACACCATATTTGAAGAATAACATGCATTGATTGTATGGTTTAAATCAAATCATGCTTAGATGTGCTCGCTATTGTTTAAAAAACACAGCTAAGGTCGAAATTGCTTGCATACCAAGTTTATCCTCATCACCTTTCTTCCATTACTGCAGCTTTGATTTTCATCGATGTTTTGTAAAAGAGGAAAAATCTATAAGAATTTATGATAAAGCATGATTTTTTTTTTTGTAGGGTTGTGTGTTTTTTTGTAAGTGGAAAGTTGTGTCAATATTTGATTAAAATCAAGACTAAAGAATACATACAATATATCTGTATATATATATTCCTTGATTTTTAATCAAATTTCACAGCAACTTCCCCTACAAAAAACACACTACCCCTACAAAACAAAACTCTCGTTATCAAAAATCTATAGATTTTTCTCTTTTACAAAACATCGATGAAATCAAAGCTGCAGTAATGAGACAGGTTGATGAGGATAACATTGGTATGCAAGCAATTTGCGACTTAGCTGTGTTTTTTAACAAAGCGAGCACATCTAAAGATGATATGATTAAAGCATACAATCAATGCAAAGATATTCTTCAAAAAAGATGTTCTTTGATTGAGACTTTTTTAAAAGATGAATCTTGAAAAGATTACGAGATTCATAATGATTTGTTTGAATTGGCGGGAAAATACAAAATCAAATCAATACTAAAATTGTTTGGATGCATATAGAAAACAAATAGGATGATTGTGTTTTTCTCAAGGTTGCAAAAATCGTAAATCGTTAGCCGGGGGATCCATCACCTTTAGCTTTTAAAACGGCAAGTGGCAGGATTAATCTTCGAATTAATCGTGATTGGCATTTCTGATTAAAATTTAGGTATTCTTCGGTAAGCTTGTGAATTTTCTGGCGAGATATTTAGTTATTAATGGCAAGATTTTTCAATAAAACAACTGTAATAGATTTAAACATTACTATAAGTGAATAAAACAAGTTAGCAAGTGACTATTAGGTACTTCCGCAAGATTAAAAAGTTTCCGACAAAGTTTGACCACCGTTAACCACCATTGATTCGCCTGTTGACCACGTAGACCTATTTTCTATGACCCGTTTATATAAATCGGCAATGACGTGGCCTTGTGAGCGCCTAGGATAGGCCGATTAATCTGCTTGTAACTTGTTTTGCTACACTGGTTTTTTCTTGTCGTGGAATGTTTTTTAGTTTTTAAATGTAATTTGAATGTTTTATTTTAATTAATGAAAAAATTAGTTTGTTTGAAAAAAAAATAGAAAACGATAAAGAATGTGTCCAAATGGAGTTGGCTTGAGCCAAAACCTCTAATGAGGAAGAATTTTATGGTGAATGAAAAATGTGAAAAGTTAAAGTAGATCGATATTGACTTAAACCCACCACACCCGATGTTTAAACTAGTTTTAGAGACAACATACAGAGTATACCCGCCAATGGTATCTTGTAGGAAGATTGTCACTCTAAAGTTACTTATTCACAAGACTTTTTACCGCCAAACTTGTTAATTTTTTATGTATGTGAGCTAAAAATTAATAAGTACGCTAAACATTCATTACTGTGTGTAGTCGATCTAGTTTACTTTATATGTTTACAATATAAGTAATCTTTATCTTTGTCGTTTATAAATCAATGATTGATGGTTGTTATTCAATCCCGTAAGATAAACTCGATCATATCCCAGAAATTTAATCATATCTCGATTGGAATCTAGAAATTATTAATATGCATAAGACAAATGAATTATAGTAGCTATTATGATTACAATTAACACCGCAATGACCAAGTTCACACTCTTTCGTTAATTGCTAGCTAGTATTAATTTCATCTGATAAAAACCATACTCGTAAACAAGACAATAATTGTAGGTTTTATCTTATTGCTTTCAATAAGTAGACTTGTTCATGCACACTTGACAACATTAAACAAAATTCTTCTAGAGTTAACACGATATGTACAAATATGCATATGTCATATGTGTAGATATTTGGTCGGTTTATA
Organism: Tanacetum coccineum; assembly: GCA_026074375.1. Classification (NCBI taxonomy): domain Eukaryota; kingdom Viridiplantae; phylum Streptophyta; class Magnoliopsida; order Asterales; family Asteraceae; genus Tanacetum; species Tanacetum coccineum. The sequence goes on from BQNB010075510.1 coordinate 13,000, forward strand.
CACTGATACACCCACATACAATGATACACACTTGACAACATATATCAGCAAAATTCTTCTACCGTAAAATTATATTATATATAATTTGCAAAAACGTCAAAAATGCACAAGCCACATAATTTGCAAAAACTTCGAAAATGCACTGAAATAAAAAATGCACATGCCCCCATAATTTTTGTGCTATGAAATTTGTGTGCCAAGTATATATTTTTTTTTTGTCTGATATGTATAACAATGTTATGATTTTCTTTCAAAGCATGATGATAATTTTTTTCAGTATATATCCAATTTTTCTAAATGCCATGGAGATTCGGTGTGCAATTTTGCTTTGATTTATTTTGTTGTATGCGTATTTTTGTTTGAAGAATATATTACTATGTTTGGCAGTTAGTTGAAGTTGAAACTGACATGGGAAGTGAAACTAAAGTTACAGTTTATATTATAAATTGAAAGCTAAGGGGGTGCTTGGAGAAGGAATGTACATATAAATAATATATGTCCGGTCTCGTTTTGAGCCTATGAGATGCACACGAATTCGTTGGTAAAAGTTCATTAAATATAATTTAGATATAGAATAATTAAATGTAAGCAAAATAAGGACCTTTAAAAGAAAATCGGGAAAAAGGAAAGTGGGCTATGCCCCTTCCCTTTTGCTCTAACCAGCCGAATAAACCCAACCCAAAGGAGGTGGGAATTTTGCTTGTTGACTAAGTATTGAGAAGGTTATAAATAGAGATTAAGGATTCATTAGATGTGATTCTATCCTAAATCTCTCTTCTTTTTCTCTTTGTGCTTGATTCGACCGAAACCATTATTTAAGGGGTGTTCGTTATGCTTTGTTCGACGTAAATGAAACAAGGAAAACAAAGGTTATCTGTGTTTATTTGAATTCAAGGTTTCCAAAGGCGATTGTTTAAACACTATTAGTACTAGCATACTCTATCGCTAAGAACGTATTGTGTAAAATGCGTAATGAGAGATCAATACTTTTGATCTTTATTGTATTTTTGATATGAAGAATTGCTAAACGGTAACACGTTATCTTAAGACTTTCTTGTTATGTTAATTATATGACTATATGCAGATCATACGTGTTTATATTCCGCTGCGTACTTGTATTTATTAATAGTTAATATGGTCTTTATGTCTAAAAATTCCAACAGTGGCGTCAAGAGCCGGTCATATAGATCTATAAATTACATAATTGTTATCAAGAACGTTAAAAAAATTGCTAGGTTTTTGATGTTGTCTAATTTTTTTTATTTGATATCTTGTTGTTCATAAACCCTAATTATGGTTAATAAAATTAATAAAGACAAAACCCTAAGATGTAATGCAATTTTTATATTGATGGAATCGTAGTTTTAATTGGTTAATAATCGGTATGTATTAATTGTTAATATGAATCTTCTCGCTTTATTAAACGTTAATTTGATGAGATCCATGGTGAATCTTGCAAGTTTACCATGGATAATGACATATGATATATGATATATGATTGTAAATAATTGTTAAGTGTTAAGCATGCATAATTGATGATAAAAATCGGATCTTGATGTGTATTAGTTGAATTTTACGTTTTTCGTAAGTGGTATGACACCTGTTCGTAAAAATTTCATACTCAAAATTCATCGGATATCGAAAAAAATTATTGAATATTTTTGTGGGGGTCCACGACTCGTATAACTACAACTTTGTAGTTATTGAGCTAAGGCTCGAGAAGACTCCTAGCTATACTCTAACGAGACTGAAGTGAATTTAAATTGTTTTGACAGTTTTAATGCAACGTTTCTTTAATTAATTTAAATCACATAGATTTTAGGTTAACATCAATGTTTATGCATGTGAGGTATGTGATAATGTGTTAATTGATATATGATTTTTAGTTTGTTTATGTTTATTTTGTTTGCTTTTGATAATGTTATTATTGAACATCAAAGCACAAGGGTTTTTTCGAAAAACAAATATAAACATGACTAATGATTATCAAAATAAGATTTATTATGGACTACATCCGATATAAAATCTTCTATGATTAGCCTAGCAATTTATTGTTCATAATGTATTTTTAAATTAAAGTTTTTATAAAATTCATGATACAAAGAATGTAGCATGCTCTTTGTACATGTTTTGACACGTCAAAATATACACCTTTTAAAACCTATCTTTTGCCATCCAAACTAGAAAAAACACTTGCACTTTTAAATAAGTTATTGCCATCCAATTTGTAAGAACACCTGCAGATGCTTTTTACTATGCATGATACGTATGTAGATCGTAATCCCAAGGTGATTATACACTTTTTCGTGAGACGTTAGTGTTACATAATCACAGTTCTTGATTGGACGACTTAATCAGTTTAGTGGTGAGACCTTAAAATCGAGGCATAGATGGGATGAAACAGCTTACTAGTATATTATTGTAATAAAGTAAGTCCCATAAGGTTATAGGAATTGCACCGGTGGCAATTATTGATCGTCAATTACCTTTTGAATACACCAATGCTAGCAGATCAACTGATGTGATGGTGGTATGTCAAGTAGGATCCTAACCTTTAGAAAATTAATTGTTTAAAAGTTTAAACATGGGTAGTTAATTTTCTATAAGGAATATTATCGAAAATACTAAAATTGAATTTTGCGATTCTATTAATAGTATTAATGCAACGATAAAACCGTAAACGATGGTTTGTTTCTTTCTTGAAGAAGTCAAACCGAGACTCCTTTCCTTGTAAGGAATAGGGAGACTCATTCCTATCATCTTTCTTGCTCCGAAAAGTTATAAAAGGAACATAGGAATTGTCCTAATGTAATCAAACTCATAGAATACTTAAATGTTAAGTAGATTGCATGACTTATATTTTCATATAGATTTCATCACCCTTATTCGGTGGTGAGTACTTTGAAACATATAAGACATTCGGATAACTAGAGAACATGTTCTTAAAGCTATCAAATGATAACATCTTAATGTAAGATGCTTTATGAGTTCTTGATTAGGAAATACCAATACTACCGCAAATGTGATAAACGCAAACTAACATAATGTATCTAGTTGTTTATCTTAATCAAAATTAAGGAGGAAATTGCATGCCTAATTTTCAAGTTAATAAAGAGCATTGATGGATAGTCCCTCATCTACATAGTAGAATTTTGAAATCCAAGTACAATGCTACTAATTAAGATTTCAAAGAAAGTTGGAAAATAAATTGATCACTATTTGTTTTCACTGGTTATGTAACACTTACAATGTTGACAAATTCAGTGGGAGCATCGTGATTTATTTCTGAACAAGACATTAATGTAATGTTGTCTAATTCAGTGGGAGCTACAAGGTTTCTGATCTTGGTAGTAACCCAGATTATTTCTTAAATGTCTTGAGATAATGCATAATTTTCTAACTATAGATACTCATGGTTTTAAGGATAGTCGTGCACTATTTCTTATTAAACAAAGTGGTTCTATATCTACTTGTAACGCTAATATCTGTGACACTATCATATTGTCCATATAAACAAACGAATGTCGTGTTGTTTAACTACATGTATGATGTTGTGCCATGCACAAGTGGGAGAAATCTTTATTGTGTGCATGGTACAACACATGACAAGAACAATATGATTAAATGTTTCTCTTAACCGTAAGGTAAGAAACTAATATTCTACTAGGACTTATTTTCCTATTCAGAACCTATGTCAAGATATGAAATAAAGACTACTTCAAGTAAAATGTTTATGTGCTCTTGGAATGTCCCAAATAATGAAGTAATCTTGTTAACTTGAAATTACTATTGAAGTCAAGAGTTGATGTTCAGAGTTACTTTAGTTAAATATGTTTATGTTTAATGTAAATTAATAAACATGAAGTCCTTTAAATGTTGAAAGACTTATAACATAAAGTAAGTTATATCTTCTGGCTATGACATGAACAAAAGTCCTTGAATTGTTCAAAGGCAAAATAATGTATAGTTAACATGGATAGAGTTCTTGAACTAGTTAAAGCCGTATACATTATTGCATGCAAATAGGTTTTTAAATACTATATATTCAATTTGGTTTGACACAATTGATAAGTATGTGACCTAAAGAGTATTAAGTTATTTAAAAGATTGTGATAAAGTCTCACAATAAAATTACTCATAGAATACCACATATTCATGGTATGTCTAGAGTGTTGAATCAAATTCTTTAGAATTATTTGATTTTGATAACTTAAATATTTTACCTCCAAAATCTGTCAAGGTTTGAAATTGAGTATGTCTTGTATATACTCAAAATAACTCCAACCTTGAAGGTTAAATAAGACACCATCATGATTATGGAATATGATGACTCCCTTTAAGTCTTAAAATTGAAGTTCTGAATTTGTTAAAAGTCTTATAAAGAATGATATTAACAACTAAACTCGGGAACTGTCAATGTATCTTGTAATTGCTACTCTACATGCTAAGTAATTATAGAAGAGTCTTTAATTACAAAAGGCAAGTGAGAGCGTTTTTAGATCTAAAAGAGATAAAAATACAAAATACATAACCTTCTAAACATACTAGTGAATATCATACTGAGGTTTTACATGAAAATGTTAAACCTCATAATGATATAATTCTTGTTAATAGATCCGCAAGGATACCTCAAATACCGGATTGATAAATGTTATATCGATATTGAGGAATATGAGTCACAAGATCAAAGTGAACCTGTTAATCATTAAAGATGCATTATTGAATTTTAAATTTGGTATCATGGTGAAACCATTAAGATGCATTGTTGAATTTTCAATTTGATTAATGACTCAAACTATGAATGTTAAGACGTTGTCCATAAAGATAATCATTTTTGGAACTTGATTGATCTTTAACTAAACGGCTAGATTGTGAAGTTAAAATGAGTTTCATCAAAGAGAAGAAAAACCCAAGTGGTTTGGTTCTTGGTTTCAAACTCATAAGGACAATGTTGTACACATATTTGATGCATGCATTATGATAGGATTTTTAATCATACACAAGCAATTGTTTTTGATTAAATATTCTTTCTATGCGCATTAATTATATAAAGATAGTAGATTGTCATACAAGTGTTCATATTGATGATATATGACAATGGAATTTAAAACTCTTCCTTAAATGATTACTATTGCGAGGACAGTTAGTAATCAAAGGAGTTTATGAATTTATATAATCTTTATAAAGGGTACAAGCGGCAAGAATCCAAGTATGGATCATTGAAAGCATCTAGGAGAAGAATCTTAAGTTAGACTAAATGATTCATTATGTATATTATATTGTGTAGAGAAATAGTTGTATCATGCATGAATGCAAGATGATTTGACAACATTGGTATTTAATCGAAAGTTATTAGATAATCATTGAATTAAATATTTTAATAGAATATGTTTGGATTTGAGAAATCATTCCTAGATTATGGATTTGTCCATAGTAATGAAAAATCTAAGGATATATATTGCAACAATTTGTTGTGCAATTAGAATAAACCAATGAACTTAGAGTTCATGAGGTGCCAAACATTATTAAGAGAATATTCATTGTTTACGGAATTTAAAAGCATGGGGTTGTTTGTGTACACGAATGCTAAATCGAATTAAGATGACACTCAATACTAGTCATGCTATGATTTCATTTTTGATGATGACCATGTGAACTAGTTGTGCTCAACTAAGAGCATTGTTGCATTATACATTAAAGAATAAGAATACTTTACACTTTTGAAAGCCGCGAAAGATGATTGTTGTCGATAGTTGATGTCATACACCTTATGAGATATAATGTGTTAATAGTGAGATATTTGTATAAACAAACAACCATCATAGATATTCAAGAACTTCATTAATTGAATTCTTGAAATAAGTATTCTCAAAATTTTAAAAGATCAAAGCTAGTTGAAATTAATAAAATATATGCCTTGTCAACAAGTACGATAGTCGTATCTTGAGGCATGATTCGTCAACTAGAATTATCATGCATTTGATCTATTTAGTATTTGGATAAAGGATGTTAAGACAATTGTATTAATGATAAAGATACGTGGTATTAAGTTATATTTAATATAAATTGTGTCTTGTATTTGCATGTTTAATCCATGAATAATATTTATTATTCTAAATTAGTCCGTTGTCGATCAACAATGTAGGAATATTGTTGAACTAAGACAAGTCTGAGTGATTGGTGATATCTTGGATATTAAAGGAAGTGTCCACCAAACTCACATGATATTCATAAAATGAATATTAGACTTCCCCAACTAACAAGATCATTACTTTATGGATCGGCGTCATTAAGTAAATATTTTAAGTGATTTTAATTTACTAAATCATTAGACTTGAGATGCAAGTAGGTCTTGCATGTGTGTATAATCCTTCTTAATGTAGTTTAAGTTATCCTGAATAAGGTAGCTAATAAGGACTATTTTCAAAAGTGATTTTGAAGCATATGACTTGGCACTTGTAATCAATAAAGAATTTGTTCCTTCAATAGTTGAAGTATGATGTCACTGGGCCCCTCGTAGTATTAATCAGATGTATGTGTGGCCGCACCAAAAAACTCAGGTAGATATGTCTCAATGATTTTTGGTAATCTAGATTAATCATATATACGATATGTCTCACTGAATTTTTGGTAATCTTGATTAATCAAATATACGAGAAACAGAATCCTTAATTAATGGAATGACTTAGATCCATATCTATTTTTAACATGGTTTTAGAAACAAAGGGATAGTAAATACTTAAATCATTTAACTGTGACTTTATGAAAATGCACTCAGATTTTATGGGAACCATTGGCGTGTTGCTTAGACGTTAGAACCAATGTTATATTAATTTTTGACATGTCCAAGTGGGAGCTGTTGGGATATGTCCATATCATAAATAAATATAGGACCAGAAATATGTGAGCCTATGAGGGCACACACGTATACACAGATGATACGTTTATTAATGTAATTAATATATTTATTGTATATTAATTATATTAATAAGTTTCACGAAATAAATAAACGCTCTTTAATTACAACGTTAGACATTAGAACTAATTAATAGATATTTACAAGTGAGAGGCTTGTTAGTACGAAAACCAAACTCGTGAGGTGTTGGTTATGACCGGTCGAACTAAAGTAGTTTTACAGTCAGTTTTAGCTGGAAAAGACAGTATCAAAATCGTAGTTAAGTCAAAGGATCAGGGTGTCAATTTATGAAACTTGAGGAGGTGCTCTAGTCTAACTTGGAGAACGAGTTTGAAGAATATATAAACACCCTTAAGCTTCATAAATCGGATGATATAAGATATGCACAAAAGTCAAACGACAAAATATCCCTTAAAACCCTACGCATACATGTATGCTATCTGTCTTCATTTGTATATTGCATGCCAATATCATGTGGCATCAATTCATGTATATATATAAATAAAAGGTTTTATGTGTGATTCTTCTCGTTTTGTTATATGTCGATTGGAAGCAAAATTAAACCACAACAAGGGTTATGTTGATCAATCGATTATATTCAAAAAACATGAACAAAGTGTTCAGTTGTTTTATTCATGAAGAAAGGATAGATCCTGAGCGTATCTCGAGACGTGTAGTGTGAGCACACATATCAGGGCATAAACCAACCAAAGTATCTACTTTGGTAACTTGTTTAATTTGCTTGATATTCAATTTATACACACGTGTATATTCAAGATGGTGTATTCGTTAATTGCTAAAAGGTATACACCTTCTTGAACCCTTGTTAACTATGTTATTCTATATGTGTTAATATTTCGTTGTGTACTTGTGATCTTTAATGGTTAATATTTGTAAAAACCCAACAGTGGCATCACGAGCCATCGCGTAGAATTTATAGTTACAAGTAATAAATTTTGACAAAAATTTAGGGTTCTTGATTAATTTTTTAAGCCTTTTGGGCATTTTATGCATAAAGATTTCTGTCTTTGTGCATCAAGATTCAATCTCTATTGGTTATAAAATTAATTAGACGAATTCAAGGTTGTATGAAATTTTATGGATAAAGCTTGATGCGTTTAATTGTTAATGGATCGGTTTTATGGTTAAAATTAATTGTTAATTCGGCATCCTTGATAAATACCTGCAATTTATCATGGAGGGATATGTGATATAAATCTTGTTAATTGTTAAAAGGATTTATGCAAATATGATGATCAAGAATAAAACATAGACATTAAAATTAATTTGGTAAGATCCACGACTTTAAAAGCTAGGGAAGACCTTGGCTATGTCTTAATGGGGCCTAAAAGTTACTTAAATTTTATGTGCTATGTGGTATATATTTGTATATGGCTTACGCAATCGATTATATCGATGGATGTGGCCGGAGGCATAGTCTTTTAAGCGAGACGACATGTGAGCCATCTAGTCTATGTCCAAATGTATATACCACGTGTCTTTAGTTATTATTCGCTGATAATTATGATCATAATTAATATTTGCATGACTTAATTGTTAAGTGTTATTTTTGAATAAGTGTTATGTGTATTAATTTTGTGTTTATATTGTTTTTATTTTAAGTTTAGACTTATGAGAAAATAAAAAGGTTTTTCGAAAATATAAATATAAACATGACTAATAATTATGAAATCAGATTTATTATGAACTATTTCATAGTTCATAATGTGTTTTTCAAATAAAAGACTTAATTTTTATCAATGACGTAATTTACAAAAGTACTACTTACTTGCAAGGATAAGGTTCGGGGAGACTCATCAAGACTTCGGTCTTGTAGATATCATTACCCTATAATACTTAACTACGTTGTAGTTTCTTTACCTTGCATACTATTTAGGAAGTCGCGAAAGGTCTAGGGTTTGAATAGTTTTTAAACCATCTTTATTCTTTTCCCCGCGATAACCTATTAAAAAAATTTAAAGTTTGATAAACACGTTGCATCGTCATTTTTTAAGAAGGCAATCCCTTTTCCCTACATCTACTAACATCTTTATACATTAGATGTATAGAAAAAAGAAGTGATTCTGTAATAATAAAACTTAATTGAGTAAACTTTTTATCAAAATTTATGATACAAAGATATATGCATGCTTCTTCGTACATATTTGTCACATCAAATATTTTACCCTTCTAAATAAGTTATTGTCATCCAATTTGTAAGAACACTTGCAGATGCTTTTTACTATGCATGAGACGTATGTAGATTGTAATCCCAAGGTGATTATACACTTTTTCGTGAGATGTTAGTGTTACATAATCATAGTTTTTGATTGGACGACTTAATCGGTTTATTGGTGAGACCTTTAACTCGAGGCATAGATGGGATGAAACATGCTTACTAGTATATTAATGCAATAAAGTAAGTCCCATAAGGTTCTAGGAATTGCACCGGTGACAATTATTGATCGTCAATTACCTTTTGAATACACAATTGCTAGCAGATCAACTGATGTGATGGTGGTATGTCAAGTTGGATCATAGCCTTTAGAGAATTAATTGTTTAAAAAGTTTAAACATGAATAGTTAATTTTCTATAAGAAATATTATCAAAAATACTAAAAATTAAATTTTGCGATTCTATTAATAGTATTAATGCAATGATAAACCGTAAACAATGGTTTGTTTCTTTCTTGAAGAAGTCAAACCGAGACTACTTTCCTTGTAAGGAACATGGAGCCTCATTCCTATCATCTTTCTTGCTCCGGAAAGTCATAATAGGAACGCAAGAATTGTCCTAATGTAATCAAACTCATAGAAAACTTAAATGTAAAGTAGATTGCATGACTTATATTTTCATATAGTTTTCATCACCCTTATTCGGTGGTGAATACGTTGAAACATATAAGATATATGAATAACTAGAGAATATGTTCTTAAAGCTATCAAATGATAACATCTTAATGTAAGATGCTTTATGAGTTTTTGATTAGGAAATACCAATATTGCTGCCAAAAGTGATAGAGGCAAACTAGTATAATGTGTCTTAATCAAAATTAAGGAGAAAATTGCATGTCCAATTTTCAAGTTAATAAATAGCATTGATGGATAGTCCCTCATCTACATAGTATAAAATTTTGAAATCCAAGTACATTGCTACTAATTAAGATTTCACAGAAAGTTGGAAAATAAATAGATCACTATTTGTTTTCACTAGTTATGGAACACTTGCAATGTGTCAATCCAGTGGGGCCTCGTGATATATTTTCTGATACAAGACATTAATGTAATGTTGTCTAATTCAGTAGGAGCTACAAGGTTTATTATCTTGGTAGTAACCCAGATTATTTCTCGCTTGTCTTGAGATATACTATAGTTTTCCAAACTATACTCACTATGGTTTAAGTACAAGTCGGGCACTATTTCTTATTAAAACAATGTGGTTCAATATCTACTGTAACGTATATCTGTGACACTATTCATATTGTTCATTTAACATGAATGTCGTGTTGTTTAACTACATGTATGATGTTGTGTCATGCATAAGTGGGAGAAATCTTTATTGTGTGCAAGGTAACAATTGACAAAGAACAATATGATTAAAGAATTCAAGTAAAAATGTTATTGTGTTTTTGGAAGTCCAAATATGAAAAGTATCTTAATTTATAGTACATACTTCCAAGTAAAAGGTTTATGGCTCTTGGGGGGGGGGGGGGGGGGGGAAAATGGGCCACAAATACTAAAGTAATCTTGTTTTAACTTGGAAATTTACTATTGAAGTCAGAGTTGAGGTTTAAAATTCTTTTGTTAAATCATGTTTATGTTTATGTAAATTAATAACATGAAGTCACTTTAAATGTTGAAAGTTTATAACATAAAGTAAGTTATGTCTTCTGGCTATGACATGAAATAAAGTCTTTTAATTGTTCAAAGGCAAAATAATGCATTGTTAACATGGATAGAGTTTTAGAACTAGTTAAAGTCGTATACATTATTGCATGCAAATAGGTTTTTAATACTATATATTAAATCTGGGTTGACATAATTGATAAGTATGTGACCTAAAGAGTATTAAGTTATTTAAAAGATTGTGATAAAGATCACAATTAAAATATTACTCATTAGAATACCACTATTCATGGTATTCTAGAGTGTTTTGCAATCAAATTTTTTGGGAATTATTGAATTTTGATAACTTAAATATTTTTACTTCTCCTCAAAATCTGTCAAGGTTTTAATATTGGGGGGGAAAGTTTTATTTGCCCCTTGTATATACAGAATAAAACTCCAACTAGAAGGTTAATAAGACACTATCATGAATTCTGGATGTGATGATCACATTAAAGGTCTTAAGAAATTAAGTTTTGAATTTGTTAAAGTCTTATGAAGCTGACATTAACAAACTAAACTCGGAACTATCAATGTATTTGTATTGTCCATCTACATGCTAAGTAAAATCTAGAAGAGTCTAACCTTACCAAGGACAGTGGTCGAGCGGTTTTATATCTTGATGAGCTAAAAATACACATACCAAAATTTTAAACCACTCGTAAATATCCACCTGAGCTTTGCTATTTAAATATTTATTAATCCCCCACCCAACCCTGATGACACCCCCCCCCCCCGTTAGTATGTTGCTATTAAATATATATACCCCCCCCCAATTTAGTTTATTAACCCTCCCCAAGCTTCAGTATTTCCTTTTTCCTTGTTTAAACGCATGGGGAACTGGGATCTAAACCAATCAATATGGTTACAGAAATAGCTGATAGATCCATGCAATCGCCAAAGGGAATAGTTGAAAATGTGCTGGTAAAAATTTAAAAAAATTATATTTCTTGTCGATTTCATCATTCTTGATATAATCGAGGATGATAAAGTCCCAACAATCCTAGGGAGACCTATGCTTGCTACTGCTCACGCCAGGATTGATGTTTTCGGTAAAAAGATATCTTTAGAAGTAGGGACTGAACAAATTACTTTCGACATCAATGAAACAGAATCCCTAATTGTAATTTCACCTGTTTGTGTTATAAATAATTTGTCAGAAATCAACGAGTTTGATGAGCCTAGAGACCTAGAAGAGTTGCTTTTAAGTGATGATGATTTAGGCATTTTCCCAAATGATAATGACTTATTGCCTAACTTGGAAAATCATGTCACAATGTTCCTTTCACCTCCAGGGTTAGCTAGGCTTAATGATGATTCTAGTGAGATGTCTAATAAGCCCAACAGTAATTCAAGCATCAGTGTGGATGAATTTGTCGAGATCGATGACGTATGGGATAACCTGGATTTTAAGGACTTGACCAACGAGGAGACTAAATTTCCTGTTAGACCCGAGTTTTTAAGCATTAGCAATATAATCCATCTACATAGTCCATATAACCTTCAAATCACTTGCAAAATAGGGTTTGTAAACTTTAATCCTTACATTGAGCCACAATCTCTTTTCAACATTATGTCTCGAAAAGCTTATAAATCTATCATGAAACATGAACTTGTATACACAGGGAACAATATAGCGAGGTTTGCTAAAAATTTGCATGTGTTCATCGGGGGTCATCAGTTCTTAATTGATTTCATCATTCTTGAAAATATCAACGAATTTGTGGAAGAAGGGTTGACCGAAGTTTTATTTGGACAACCTTTGAAAGAACATGTGGGGATTGTAGACGACCGGGTTAATGGAGTCCTTTGGTTTAAAATCAGAGATGACAAAACTATATTTAATATGCCATGTGCCGAAAAAAGATTTGGTAAGTTAACAATAAGACAACACAATACAATGGGAGCCATTTTAGAAATTAGTGCTGAAGATAAGTCTGGGGGAATCCATCAACTTTACCAAAAAATAAAAGGGTTCTACCAAGGGTGCCTTGAGTTAGGTTAAGAATACAAGCATGATCAAGAGGTTATTAATTGGATTAAAGGGCATGCAACGTAGAGTAGGCATGAGTCTAACTTAAAGACTAGTTAATAAACAAAAGTGCTTGTCGGGACATGATCGTTGTCCACTAGTGTGGTGTTGTGTTGTGTTTATATAATATTATATATATTATATTTTTCTATATTATAAATATATATTTATATATATATATATAATATAAATAATATAGGTAAATCAGTAAATCACTTTTAACAAAAGCGATAAACCAATTCACAAATAAAAATATGGATGTCTCGAAGTATCGATTTGAAGTAACCCATTTAGTCGTTTCTCCGGGTCGTTTATGTTCCAATGAGGAGGTGAATTGAAATTCTTTGGTTGGACGTTTGTAATCGGGAATTTGAATAGATTAAGAATTTTGATTTGGATTATAATTTCTACAAATATAAAGCAAATAACAGATAAAAACAAGCAACAATTAAAGCGAATACGAATTAAGCACGAAAAAAAAACGTTAACGGGATTCTAAAACGTAACCTAAAAACCTAAAACTTCAAATTTTAACTCTAGAAAAGCAAATTTATTTTTTAAAAGGACTAAATGATTATAAAAAAAATTTTTTAAACAAGAATTAGACATTTTTTTGAGCCTTTTATTTAATTAGTTATGAATAAAAAAACACTTTAATCTAAAAAATAATCTTAAAATCTAAACATTACTTAATAAAAATCTGAAAAAATTCAGACGAAATTACTTTTATGTATTCTTAATTAAGAAAAATAAATTGACCAAAACAGCTTGTCCAATAAGTGGAAATAAGCTTATAAAAGTTGTAAGCTTAAAAGACCAACACCCCTTTTAAATTAAACAATGCAAAGTGTAAACATGAAGTCCCAAGGGCGCTAGTGGTAGAGGGTGTTGTGTTTAAAACGTTGGATGGTTAAGGTTGAGGTCCAGGGTTCGACCCTGGACTTCCTTATGATGTCCAATGTTTTTTTTATTTTTTTCAACACTTAACTAATAAGCTAAAATAAGACTTTTTTGAAAAGACACTTTTTATGAAAAGCACAATTAAGCCAGAAATAAGCTAAAAAGAGTGACAGAATGCTAAATGAAATTAGAGTTACTAAATGAACCTATTTGGATTTTAGGAGCTTTTACTAAGTTAAATAAGCTATAATGAGCACTAAAAAGCTAAAGTAGATAATGATTGACCCCTAATAAGCACTATAGGACTACCAAATAAGCAACAATCATGTTGATAAGCACTACAAAAGCAATAGACTAGAGATTCTAAAAGACAATTTCAAAGTAACTTTGGAACTTTTAGCTAGATTGCTACGACCCTATTAACACTAAGGAATAGATGAAAGAGGAAAAGATTTAAAAGCTTGACTCAGACAACACAATTAAGCAGGAAATAAGCACATTACCTAAAACCATAAGCTAGAAATAGATAATGCAAAAGGGCTTATACTACTGATTTTTGCTAAAAGCTTTTATAAGCTAAACCTTAGATCAAATAAGCTTATAAAACCTCAAATAAACTTAGAAAGCCAAACTAAGCTTAAAATAAGAATCCTTAATAAGCAAAAAACAAGGAAAAAGCAAATAAGCAGTTTGGATAGAGCATTTAACTAAAAGGCTAAAAGGCATTTTAAGCTAGAAAAACCCAAAAGCCTAAACCTTTAAAAAACTGCGATAAAATATTGAAGCTTTAATGTATAAGCTACTTGTGCTATGAATCTTAAGGCTTAAATCGCACTTTTGCTAACTTAGATTTGAGATTGAAAAAGGGCTTTTAAAACTTTGAAAATAGCTCATATGACACTTAGACATATTTTAGACCAAAACAAAATGGACAAATGCCTATTCTATTGCATTTTGAACCAAAGATCAGCATGAAAACCACACCCAAATGCCATAAATCAATATCTAAGCTAATAAGCAAATATATCAAACTAAATTTCCACAGTTTCAAACCACTTTTAGATTAAACCTTAAACTTTGTTTTTAGACTTTAAAAACTGAATTAAACGAACTTATAGACTGAATTAAAGCTTGCTAAACTTGGCTTAAGGGTCACAAAACAATCAAACAGTACTAACCTAGGTTAGTACTGCTTGTGCCAAACACCCCTTTAAAATTCTAAATGCCATTTTAAGCTTGAATAAGCCAGATTTTAAGCTCAAAGTTGAAATACCATATTATGACTAAGCTAAATAAGACCTAATAAGCTATTTCATTCAACTAATAAGCACTTAATAATAAGCTATAAGATTAAGCAGTTTTAAACCTTTTTAGGACAGATTTAATGAAAAACAAGAACAAAGAAATCTAAGCCATAACAAAGCTTAAGTTGCATATAGCAACTTTAATAAGCATTAAAAAAGGGAAGATATTAGCACAAAATAATGCACTTAAAAGCTTGAACAGCAAATAAGCTATTACCATTAAATCGAGGAACTCACTTTTTATGAATAATCCTGAGAGTAACAAATGCTTGGAAAAGGAGTAAAATGCTTATATAAAAAAGCTTTAAAACAGAGATTTCTGATAAGTACTAAGGTAACAATGTCAGGAAAGAAAGAAGATAGTAAAAGAGTCTTGAAACTGTGAAGTATTCTCTTCTGTTATATATACGGGAACGAGGTGTTGTGAGTTGACTTTCATTAGCTTCAATCTTTCCTAATCTTCATATTTTCATTGGGATAAGCTCAAATCTTTGACCAAAATCAATCCTGTTAAATTGTGTCTTGAATGCTTTTGAATTTCCCCAAATTCGTAATCAGTGTGTCGCGTTTGTTTTCCAATAGAGAGGTTGCCCACGTGGCTCGTTTCTTTATAGCGTGTTGTCAGGGGTTGTGGCGAATGTGTGTGAAAGCCAAAATAGTCAATGGGAAAAGCGATCTTGCCTTGTTTTGGCCTTTCCGCCCTTTTCGGGGTTTATTTAATTATATTTTAAAATTTGGGAGTTAACGGGCGTTAAGGGTTGTTAGCTCTAGGGACTAACGGTGTAAAAGGTGTAGGGACTGATGGTGTTAGTCCCTAGGGACTAACAGTGTAATGGTTTGGGTAAACGGCCGTTTGGTATTGGACTTGGGCTTGTTTTGGGCCTTTTGGCTTTTTATGATGAATGGCTAGTTTTAAAGGTTTTAACGGGCTGACTTGGCCCATTAACTTGGGTTGGGTTGGCCCACTAAGATGCATACGCCTTCGGCTTCGGTTTTCCACGCTCTTTTCAATCCCGTGCTCGGTTTTGTCCGGTTTTTGCCTTGTTTTTGTCTTTTTGTGAATATCCGTTACCTGCACAGTAAATAACACAAAACAAGCATATATTTGGCATTTTATGTCCGTTTTTGGTTATTTAAGCTCGTTTTATTAAGGAAAAGGTATGTGTATTTAAGCACATACCAAATCCCCTCATACTAAAATATTGTTGTGTCCTCACGCAATGAAATAAATCCATGTTTAGAAAACCAAAAATTTCAACCCCCTTAAATTAAATACCTTGAAAAGTAGCAAAGTGTAAAATTAAAAGGGATTAAGAAATTACTAGTTTTTTAAACACTCCCCGTTTACCATTTTCTTTCTTGCACACATTTTTCTTATTTTTCATTATGTACAACATGCTGGACTTCCATTATTGATCATAACTTTTAGGATCACTGAATAAGAAACACCTCAATCCTAAGGTGCCCTAGAAGGATAAATTCATCGTCCTTGATTTTTCACTTATTCCCAAACTAAGCTTAAAAACGAAATCATTGTTAATTACAAGTTGGGATGCTAACGCTACTCATATTTGCAATTTGTGTAAAACTTCTCCTCCCGACAGATATTATATATTAAGGTGTGTGTGCTCAGTTTGAATTTTGACCATCCAACCCACGTTTTTAGATAGTTATAACCTTTCCAAGTTTCACGTTCCACTTTTAGTTATATGAATTCAAAGGTGAGATTGTCCCATGTAGCAACATTTCTTCTCGGCACATCCCAACCTCGTCGGCTAAGTGACCAGGCTTTTGACACCCCACAGAGAATAATTTGTCGAGACTCTCCGACTTTTGAACCCTTTACTAAAAACTTTCCGTAAAACTTAGTAAGTTTATAACTCAAAGCAAGCTAATTCCTCCAAAATCAAGACATTGTAGGTAAGTTAATTCCTTTAGAGTGACTTTCTTCTCAGAACCTCCCGACCTCATCGGTCAAGTGCCCAGGCTTTTAACACCCCACAGAGAATACTGATCAGAATTAACAAACGTCCAATTTCAAAGTTTTGTAGGGATTAACAAGTTTAAGTTCAAAAGAATGTTTAAATTTTAGAAAAAGTCATTTTCCCTTTATTTATTAAGCAGCATATACTAGCAACATTATTATATTTTTCATATCATTTTCATTTTTCATTTTTTTGCAACCCTTCATATTTACACAGTATACTGGGAAAATTTCTTTTTAGAAAATAAAAACATAATTTGATCAAAAACTCTTATTTATCAATTCATCGATAAAGCTTTTTACTCTAAAAATGTTGATCTTAACGGACTTTTAAGAGTGATAAAACTCTAACTTGTCTTTCAAAAAGAGCACGTATTATTAGTCATTTTAGAAGCTACTGGGAGAAAAATCCACAAATTACACTTATGAGCTTTTAAGATTTCCAACTAATCCTTGCTTAGCATTCCAACTTATATTTAACTCTATCATTTTTTGCAAGGTTACGAAAATCGCTAGGCGCTAGCTGGGCGGCCGGGTACCGCCTAGCGATTAATCGGTTAAGCGGGGATGAATCGGGGATTAATCGGATTGGACTTTTTATATATAAAATTATAAAATTTTGAAAATATATGCTTGATTTTCCCGATTTTGCCGATTTTGTCTGATTTGTCTGATTAATCCCCGATGTGGCCGATTTCTATCCGTAACCGAGTTGACCAATTTAGCCGATTTTTATCCGATTTGGCCGATTTATGTCCGATTTGGCCGATTTATGTCCGATTTGGCCGATTTATGTCCGATTTGGCCGATTTTTATCTGATTAATCGGTATATTGACCGATTTTTGACCAAAACGATTAATAAGGCCGATTAGTGAAAATCAAGGCGGTTAATCCCCGCCTAGCGCCTAGGCGCCGATTAATCGGCCGCCTAGGCCGATTTTTGCAACACTGCCTGTAATACTTAGTAGGCTATACAACATAGCTAATCAAAAGACAAAAGATCCATACCGGATAGCTAATCAAAACAAAAGATCTATACCGCCTACTAGCTGGGAGTAACCCATAAAAACTTAGCAGGCTATATAGTATAGCTACAATATGGTAGAAAAGTAACCATAGGCACTACTACCAGTATCCTCTAAGGTGTCATCGCGTGCTCCAGCCTCCAAAGCCTGAATACGCATGATATGCCTCGTCGTGCGATCATCTGCGTCCTAACGCTGCCACTCGTGGTAACGCGCCTGAGTCTCTAACACTATAACCCGTGCCTCTAATGCCCTGATGTAAGCCTCAGACCTAGCCAAGGCCTGACGGGTCTCCATACTCTCTTGCTCATAGGCAAGTCTCTCTCTCCTTAATACCTCAATCTCAGCTCTCACAGCTGCACGATCTTTCTGGGCATCATGATATCGTGAGTAAAACTCC
>BQNB010075511.1:0-19890 GCA_026074375.1 Tanacetum coccineum
TAAAAATATAAAAATGCCCAAATTTTACTGTTTAAATTAAAAGTAATTAAACTAATTAATTTTAAACCTAATTTATATTAATTAAATTAAATAAACTAACTAAAGTTAACCTAAGGACTAACAGTGAAAGGACTGAAAGGACAAACGGGGTAACAGGCTATCTAACTACAGGGACTAACAAAGGTAACTGAAATAAAGAAAATTACACAAATGGTCCCTGAGTTGGACCCCGATTGCAAGGTGGGTCCAAAGTGCTTATTAGCAAAAAGCCAAAGAAGCAAAGCTGTTAAGGGGCTTGAGGGGAGTATTTTTTATAAAAGGGGCATAAGCTGAAGCTCAAAGAATAAGCCAGAAATGTGAGCTTTTGGGGCTGCAAAAGCTAAATAAGCTTTTTAGCTTATTTTTCTTTCTTTTTGGGGTTTAAGCCAACAAATAAGCTAGAAAACTATAGGGGACAGTTAATAAGGATAGGGGAGTCCTAAAATAAGCTAAGTTATCTAGATTAAGCCCTAAAATAAGCTAGAACAGAAATAAGCTATGTTGACAAATTTAATAAGAAAACAGAAAAAGTACTACTTTAATGCCTAAATAAGTTAAGCTAAAGGGGGAAATAAGCTATGAGATTTTGGGGAATTAAAGGGCTACCTATAAGCTACAAAGAAAAGCAAAAACATCCTAAGGCTTAATACAAAATAAGCTATAAAAAGGGTGCTGAAAATTGGTTTCAGCACCAGGGGAGGTGCAAGGCAGTGGCTAGGGGCTTTTTGGGCTTATGAAAAATAAGCTCAATTGTGCTTTTTAGCCACAACCAACCCCAAACAGATTTAGAGTGGTGGTCAATGAGCTTATTTCCAAAATAAGAGGGCTTAAGGATCACTAGATCCTGCTGATTTTTAAGCTCAAAGGTCAAGGTTTTAAAAAAAATGCATAGGCCACACTTTGACTTAATTTGTCAAAGTAAAGAGGGCAGAACCAAAGGACTTGGTAAATGGCTTTTTGTAACTTAAACAACACAAGAGATGAGGAGCTTAAGCTGTCTCAACAGCTTAAGCTCTTATAGTCATAGCTAAGAAAATTGGACATGAAAGCATAAGAACCAATGAATAACAAGACAATGGAATTTTACTTAAAAAGGGGTCAATTTTTATGGCTTAAATTACCACACACACTCAGCTAAAAGAGCTGAGTGTGCTTGACCCATACACAACCTTAAATAACCCATTTTGAGGTCAAAACCAAACACCCCCTTACTTTTAAAAAGATATTAAATAAACTGCTTTACCTAAATTCAAACTAAGCAACAATGATTATATGGTTAAACGTGAGTGTAAGAACAAATTTAAATGAGTTTCAGTTTAGTAGAATCTAAAGGCACTTAATTTTGGATCATTAAGTCATCATAGTTAGGAAAACAAGGGAAATTTAAAATCTAACTTTAGAAAAGCTTGCATTAATACCTATTTAAAAATAACAACATTACAAAAGAAATAAAAAACTGAAAGCTTAAAATTACAACTTAAATTAAAATTAAAATACAAAAACTAGGAAATAAGGGTCCTCCCGTTGGACTGTGTTGTGTGTTTCTTCGAATTTATAAAAAGCCCCAAGGTCTTCTTTCTTCTTCTTGTTGTGTTAGTTGTGTGAGAGGAAACTCAGCAACCAATCCTGGCCCTCAGATTACTTTTGTGTTACTTTTAAAACAATCATCGCCATTGATACACCTTGGGTTAAGGGGGATTGCCAACCTGGCATCAATTGGGGTTAGTGGGAAGTGGGGGAATGTTTAGACTGGTTATAGGATGGATTTGGGTAAAAGAAGGAGAGGTAACATGTGAGGGTGGGGCTTTTTAGGATTAGGCGGGAAGGGTTTTAGGGAAGGGTTTGTGGAGGGATGAGTCGGGTATTGGGTGCAGGTTTTTAAAACTTTCAAAATTGCCAAAAATTAGACCCTCCATTTTTCCATTTATTTTCATTCTTTTGTAAACCTTTAATTTCTAGTTATAATAAGGTTTCAAGGTTGCCACAAATGGCCCCTGCTGTTTTGTAATAAAAGACTTAAAGAAACTTTACCCATTTGGCAGAATAGCCCGTTCGGCTATTTAAAAGGGGAAAGAATGAAAAAATTAAAAAAAAAAAAAAGGTTTGTAAAAGTAACAATTTCAGTCCCTCTTTTATTTTTTTTTTTTCAATTTTCTTTATAAAACAAATTTAGAAATGACATTTTTTAAGTACTAATTATTTTATTAAAAATAAATGTTTTGCGGCTTCCTTTGGGTTTTGGGTTTTTTTATTGGGCTTTGTGAATACAATGGCTGTGATTGGCTGCGGGATTGGGCCTTCAAACTCTTCACAGTCTTTGTCAAATGGCACACAATTGGGGCTGATTGGTAATTGATTTGAGGGACAATTGGTCTTCCAGTCTTCATTATATACCTATTGGGCTTTTCCCGGCCCATCAGATGGGTTGAGATTGCATCAATATATTCTTCAATTACGGCTCTGGTTTTTGACTGTTATTTTGTTGAGTTGCTTTGGACTTTGACCTTTTCTGGTCTTTGGCTTTGTGATTTGGTTTGTCATTCACAGCTTTCATTACGGTGCCTGGGTTTTGTCGGTTTTTGTCTTTGTTTTTTCGCCTTTTCTTGGTTATCCGTTCCTGCACAAATACATTTAGCAAAAACAAGCGTATCTTTGGGCATTTTTAAGGTCCGTTTTTTTTTTTTTTGGTTATTTCTGCTCGTTTTTAAATATGGTTTAATAGGTATGTGGTTTAAGCACATACCAAAAGCCCCCTTAGCTAAGGTATATGCCGTTGTCCTCACGCAATGCTATAAGTAAAGCATTAACGAATAAACTAAGAATATTCTTTATTCTCCCTCGACTAATTAATACCCTTTTGGAAAAGTTTAGCAAAGTGGTTGTCAAGGGAACTAAAGAATCAAAAGCTCTCGACAAGTCCCGTTGTACACCATATTTTTTATTTGTACACTAACTATCCCTAATATTTTTGTATTTTTCTTTTTCTTGACTTTCTGTTTGACTTCCTTTATTTACACTGGGATCATAGAATGAGAAACGACCATAGAATAATCTACGGATGTCCTGACGGATAATTTCATCGTCCCCGATTTTTCACTAGATCCAAACCAAGCAATTAAACAAGATCATTTGTCAATATAAGTCTAAATGTTAAGCACTCATACTTATGACTTGTGAACTTTTAACTCCCAACATGAATATATGGTTTAAATGTGTGTACTCATTTCAACTCAACCATAGATCAACTTATTTTTATAGTCGTGATGAAAGACGAATCAAGACTCAAAGCAACAATCTTATTAGGACCTTGTAACTTGATTTTAAAGAACGAGATTTTAAAATGTAGGAACTTTGTGCAACATTTTATCATTTTAATCTATAGTTCTTAAAGGCTAGGATATGCGTTGCTTAGTTTGAACACCTACCTTCCAGCCTCGGCTCCTAGTTAGGATATCACAACCAACGACCGTTATGTTCTTTAGTTTGAGAAACCCACCCGTTGTAGGTTAGTGGGGAAATACACAACACTTCTTCCATAATATGGCCCTAAGGATTGTGTCTAGTTTGAACCTCACCTAGACTCTCGCGTCCTGGTGAGATTCAAAAACCAAAATCCTGAGAGTTTATAGATTGTCTTAGGTTTGAACCCCCAACCTCTTGGTTTAACGGTAGTAAGTGGGATATCACGGCACATCTTTTATTGCTCCATATACTAAAATGTATGGCTTCATTGGCAAAATTTCAATACTTCATGACATTTTTGCATGCATACTTATTCATTGCTTCTTTGGCATTTTAACTTTCGAATTATTAAGAAAAATCTCGCTTTAAAGAATCAAGGTACAAATTTGAAGCTTTTTTCTAAAAACATCGATTGACTTAGTTGAAATGAATTGAGCACGTGAATTATGATTTAGGTGGTTAGAAGTAATGGGGAGAAAGAAGAAAAAGACACAAGTTACTACATATAAGTTTAGAAGAATCGCCATACTTGCTTGGACACAAATAAACTTATATTTAACTCTATCATTTCTTGTTCTTCACATTTTTAAAATTCGAAGCAATCGAACTCGTGAAAGCTTAGCCTACCTGTGGTAAGTTGAGGAACTAGCTAGGGCTCAACACGCCCGATCGAGTCAAAAATTATTCTCATACTACCCATTAGAAAAGTCAAAACTGTGACAAAACACTTATTTTATTTTTGAAAAATTTTTTAAATTTTTTTTTTTTTCATTTTTTTTGGTATTTTTGCAAAAATTTGGTGGTAAAACGGGATTGCGTGATAACAACGACTGCAGGCAAAAATCAAATCGAAGATTCCCCCCATACTCTAGATACTAAACAGCGTCCCTCGATGTTTCAAAGGGGTACCTACGTAAAATCTAAGGCGTTTTATGTTGTGTGCCAAAAGTAAAACGTTAGTCGATTAGAGATTTGGTTACTGGTTTTCCCAAAATGAAGATGGATGTGTGGATGTGAAGTCGAGTTAAAAATGACAGAATCGAGAGCCGTTCACATTCCGGGAATACCTGGGACATACAATACAAAGCACCAACAAAACATGGACAAAACAAGGTTAATGGAGAAAAAAAATATAGCCTTCTTCACATTCAATTTCACTGATGTGTATTACATTACTTCAGGGAAATCCGAACATTATATTGCACCTCATTCCACCATTTATCATTTTATTTAATTTTATAAGCATGGGGTGCTTCCTACGAAGCGCCTTGTTTTTGTTAAGAGTCACAAGCTCGACTCGACCCCCCCTCGAATTCATTGTCCATGGGGGGAAGCATGTGTGGAAGGTAAAATCATCATCGGACTTTCATTCAAGTGGTTTTTTTTGTCTCCTGCGTTTTGCTTCCTGCGTTTTGGTTTATCAAATGTTGCGTTTTGGTTCTGCTTTTTGACTAATTGAAGACCTTTCTTGTGTTTTGCCTAGGAGAGACTCTGCCCATTTCAAAACTTGATTGCGTTTTGTCTCAAGATTGGATTGCGTTTTATCTCAAGATTTGATTGCGTTTTGTCTCAAGACTTCCTGCGTTTTGTCTACTTTTGAAGACCTTCATTGCGTTTTGGTAGAAAGAAACTCTGGCAAAAAATTTCTTCATTACGTTAACTTATTTCAACCAAACCAAATCACAATTAAACAACATATCACCTAATCCAGCAAACAATCATCACTTTTAACATACAATCACTAATCATTGTTCGATCAAATTAATCATTTCACAATCAATTAAAATGGCTAATCTTTCGAAAGACATCCAATGTGCCGGTTCCGATACTCGACCACCTATGCTTGATAGGACTGACTTTGCATCATGGCAACAACGTATTCGATTGTATTGTCGGGGTAAAGAGAATAGGGTGAAAATCTTGAAATCAATTGATGAAGGACCTTTTCAGATGGGAACATTTAGGGAAACTCTTGCAGAAGGAGATGAAGGTGCCTTACATCTAGGTCCAGAACGACCTCGTGTCTATTCTGACCTGTCACCTGAAGATAAGGACAGGTACAATGCTGACATTCGGGAAACAAACATCCTACTTCAAGGGTTGCCAAAAGATATCTACTCTCTTATCAATCAGTACACTGATGCAAAGGACGTATGGGACAATGTGAAGATGCTCCTGGAAGGTTCGGAATTAACAAAAGAAGACCGTGAATCACAGATGTATGATGACTTCGAACACTTTCGTCAGCACAAAGGAGAGACTATTCATGATTACTATGTCTGGTTTGCCAAACTCATCAACGACATGCATAACATCAAGATGACCATGTCCAGAATACAGTTAAATTCTAAGTTTGTTAACAACATGTTGCCGGAATGGGGTAGATTCGTAACAACGGTGAAACTCAACAGAGGCTTGAGGGACTCCAACTATGATCAACTATATGCTTATCTAAAGTATCACGAGGCACATGCCAATGAGAACAAAATGATGTTAGACCGATTCACTCAACACCTCACTTGATCCTCTCCTGCCTAGAGATGTCCGAATGTGTAACCTGATCAGCAGTACAATTTACATCTAAAACAAATCCATCATCCACATATGTTCCACCACAACTTCGCTGTACAACAAACTCCTCAACTTGATTAGGGACTCTCTCCAACGGACAACTTAATTGAGAATTTAACCAACACACTTGCCCTTCTCACCCAACCATACAAAACATACCTTCCTCAAATAAACAATCAACTCAAAACTTCATCAAATCCTAGGAACCAAGCCACAGTTCAAGACAGCAGGGTTGTGGTTCATAATGTTCAGGGTCGTCAGAATAGAGGACAGGGTAACAATGCACAGGGTGCAGGTACGGTTGGTTATGGGTGAGCCTGAAACAGAGTTCGGGAAATGTGCTAATCCAGGTCAATCAAGGCAGGTTAATGCTACAACATAACGGTAAATAAACCATATATCAAGGAACTACACTCAGCCCAAGATAACCGACAAGAACTCCGAATACTCAAAGACAAGATATACTGATGCAGAAGTCAGGAGAATCGTATCCCACATAACTCAAGAGTATGGTACGTATTGTGGTTGTGGAGGATGGTTTGCAACACTTGGAGAATCGTTAGAAGAGTACGGAGTTGAAACATTGATTTGTGTTCCATTTCCAACTTTACAATAAAAACAAACTCCATCGTATTCATTGCAACCACATCTTTGGCATGTGCCAAGAAGACATTGTTGTTGCAAACTTTGCAAGTTTTGTAGGGGCTCATCAATGGTTTGATTTTTGCATGGTTCCGGATTAGAGATAATCGGAACTTTCGGAGGGCAATTATAACCGTAATGAGCACCTTTCCCACAAGACTTACAAGTGCATTGTCGACAAAAGATTCCATCTAACGAATCACCGCACTCGTGACAACAATGGTCAATGTGTGGAGGACTTGGTGAGGACTTTTCACCGGGGTCCTGATTAACAACGATTGGCTCTCGAGGAGCATTAACAACGTTGGTATTGTCGTCGGATGACTCGGAAGTGTCTTGGAAGTCTTTGAAAAATTCATTTTCCACACAGTTTGTAAGCAAACCTTCCATAAATTCCTTTCGTAAAAGAGCACATCCTTGACAATATGGACCATCAACCGGGGTTCCACACTTTGCACATCTTACACAATTTCGAGGGGGTTTAGGAACAAGAATCTTGTCTTTAAGACTCCCTTTCGAACAACCACAGTTTGAAGTGTACAAACTTCCACAAGACGAGCATTCTTTAATCGCGTAAATTGGATTCAAACGATAATCGAATGACGTCATAAGAATTAAACATGAAGATGGATAAGAAAAGAATTAATTGATACGAAGAAAAAGAAGATTATTTTTGGGTTTTCCATTAATTCACAATTTATTTTAACGGACAAAATGATAAGACAACTTAAACCTGATAATCTACTTACTTCACGGTAGCTCTCAAAAAGATAAACGCACAGGTGAGCGGAGGAGTAGGAATAGCGCGAAGCTTATTTCTCCTTTCGGGTCGTAGTTCCTAGGAACAACCCTCCTTATACCCACTTTATAGTTTGTTTAATTTTTCAAGGTGAGCCGTACATCGTAAGAGACACAAAAGGCAAGTTTTTAAATCTTTTGTTCGAGTTGGGAACCAACAAGTTCACCGGAAGTTATTATGATAATACCTCAGTTGAGAATATTATATTTTGGTATTTTACCAATTTGTGAATTTTATTTCTTTTTTATGGACAATGTTTTTATATTTTTGGTTTTTTTTTTTTTTTTTTTTTTTTTTTTTTATCTGGATAATTTATACTAAAAGAATGAAAAATATTTTGTACTTTTTTTTTTATATTTTTATAATAAAGAAATATTTTCACCAATTTCAAAACAGTTGATTCAAAACGTAACGATAAATAATCGGTTGCACAGCTCCCGGGCAGGCAACGGCGCCCAAAAAAAATTGATCCGTGCAAAACTACACCTTAAAATATATATTATCTAATAAGAATATCAAATAGATAGTAAGTATAGCCTAAAAAGCATAATCAATGATACCGAGAAGTAGTATAGAGCTTTCGGGTGTTTATCCCCAACGAGGCTGTTGTGGAATGGTAAATCGATCGATCGGCAGATTTGGAGTGTGAAGGAGAAGGAATGAGTTTTGGGAAGTTGGAAAAAGTCAAATTAGATTAATAATGGACTAAAACGTTTAAGGTAAAAACCTAGAAATTACGAAATTAAATAGAAAACGAAGGCCGAATCTCCGAACAAAAGGTTGGAAACCTAAAAATCTTTTTAAAAAATAAGCCTACGAAGAAATTTTCGCTTCTAAACTATTCTATGGACCAAATAACGAAGAATGAAAAAGACTAGACCGAAAACGGAGTTCGTTTGACCCAAAAACGAGTCAAAACAAAAACCCGTACCCGAACCCGTTCTTTAAAAGAAGAAAAGTTATAACAATGACCCTACGAAAACTTTTATATTTTTCCTACAAACTAGATGATAAAAGAAAATTTTCTAAAAAAGCAAAATATTTTTTTAATAATTTTTGTATTTTTTATGAATTAAACAAACTTTTAACTAAATTAAATTATAAAAAAATAGTAAATGATTACGAAAAATTCTGAAAATTTTACAAAAAATACTAGACACTATAAGTTACCTACGAAAAATAAGAAACACCTACCAGCTTATGCAATAAGCTCGAAAATAAGCTTGACAGCTTATTAGGCTTAAAAGCCTAAAATGTGTATATAGTTAAATGCCCTTGAGTCTTTAACGAAAAAGACCCAAGGGCGCAGTGGTAAGTGTGGTGTTAAAAGGGGGATTGTATCGAGAGGTCCCGGGTTCGAGTCTTGCTCACCCGGCCTCTTGTCTTTCCCCCTTTTTTTTATTTTTCGAAAAGTCCAGGGTAAGAAGTGTACAAAAGTAAAGTGAAAGGTAGGCGGGCAAAATATAACAATTTTACACTATAATAGAACGGGGTGGATAACCCTACAAATGAAGAAAATTACAAAATAGAACCCTACGCTTAAGGCTTATTTTTGGCTTATTAAAATTTGAGAATCAGCAAAAACTTAAAACTACAAATCTATAGATGAGCTTATTCCTAACAACTTTAATGAAGACCCTTTCCACTTTTGTCCACTGTATAAGCTAAAAAAACTAGCTTATCCAAGGCTGTTACAGAATCTAGGGGATTTGAGAGCTTTTTAAGCTTTGGCTTATTTCCCAGCTTATTTCTTGATGAAAATGGAGAAGAAAAGAAGCTAAATGTAGATTAAGATGTGTTCAAGAGATATCTAAACAAAAATTAGCTACTTGTTAACAAGGATTACACAGACAAAATGGCCCTTAAAAAGTAAAGTTTAAACTCAAAAACTGGAGATAAGCTTTTCTCCAATAGCTAAGCTAAATATTCCTAACCTAAGGAACGGTAATTTTCTAGAATTAAGCTAATTAACCTTTAGGGAAGAATGAAAAAGCCTAGATAAAAGGTTTTTCAAATTAACAACTAAAAATGAAAATGTCACTAGAAAATAAGTGTATAAAATCTCATTGCTCATTGTTACCACTTTTGCAGGGTAAAATAAGCTAGTCTAAGAGCTTAATATTGAAACTAAAGAGCTTATCTAGATTCAGCTAATGGAGTACTATTGACAGGCTTAATTTCAAACTCTAACTACTAACCAATGAAGCTAAAAATTGGCTAGAAAAGTAATGAGCTACAACAGTTTTAACTGAGTTAAAACTGTTGTATGCTGATGCAATTGGCAAGGGCTTAAGTGCAGGCCACACTTTGAGGTAAAAAGTCTTTAAACCTACTCACTATATGTATTTAACTCTACATTAACTAAGTGTGATCAACAAAATGAATAAAACACCTTAAATCTACAACACTAAAAACTTAAAATGCCCTGGTGCTGGCTCAACCATTTGAACTTAAAACCTTTGACAATTTACAAACTAATTTTCAAAACTTGTTTAAAACTTGTTAAGACTACTTAACTCAACTTAGTAACAAGTTTGGACAGAATGTTATTGACTTTAAAGGTCAAATAGAGCTTGATCCAAACACCCCTTTACTTTGACTGTCAAAACTAAAATGTACTTAAAAGCTATTCTAAAACCTATAACAGCTAAAACCTTATATCTACACTTATTTTAACTAAGCTAAATAAACTAATTAAGCACTAAAAAACCTAGCTTATAAAATAAGCTAGATTCTCAACTAGCTTCTTACTACTCTTGATAGACAGAATTCAACTTTTAAGTTCTCAATGAATTAATACTTCAACTAACTAATGCATTTGAATCACTAAGCTAGATAAACAAGTTTAGACAAGATGAAGCTCAAAAAGGACAATAGAATAAGCTATTTGATTAAGCTATCAAATCTAATGCTACAATGAAATAAAGAGAATAAAACCTGAAATTTGTAGTCTCAGACTACTAGCCACTCTTGTTGAGTGAGTGGCTCACAAACATGAACCTAAGTGGCTCCCTTAGCCTCTAAATCTCAATAAGCTTGATTTTAGCTTATTGCCCACCTTATATTCCCAAAAAATTGAGATCAAACAACTCCAAGTATCAGCATTATTGATGTAAAATGATAAGAATGAGTAAATTAATGACTAAAAACAGAATTTTAAATAAATTTGAACTTGTGAACAGTAATAAGCTCAAACGAGCTTATTAAGAGCTTATTTGATGAAAAACGACTTAGAATTGAAATTTAAAGACAAAGAGACTTTAAAACTGAATTGTATTACTAGAATTGTGAAGTACAAACTGAAAGATAAATGGTACAAGTGCTTAAAGCTGAGTTTAAAAAGCTTAAAAGAAAATTGCTTAAAATTACGAAAAATTACAAAGCTGAAAATAAAACTAAAACTAACTACTCCTGGTTTCTTCTGTCTTCCTCTTCTTTTATAACTGAGGCTTGTGTTTGTTGTGCTTGTTTTGTGAGAGCAAGACCAAAAAAATCATCTAAACCGTCCACTAGGCCTTCGGGATTTGTGGGATTGCCAACTTGGCATGGGTTTAAGTGGAGGAGGGGGAAGGTGTTTGTTCATGGGGTTTTTGAGGTGCAGGGTAAAAAGGGTGCAGTTAAACCCGTGAGTGGGTTTTTGTGTTTTAAAAGTGGCGGGAAAATGTGTTGTACGGGGGTTAGGGATGACAGGGTATAGGTTTGGGAGTTGGGCACAAATGGTCCTTGAAGGTGATAGGACTTATTGCACCCACCGTCCTTGTTGTTATATAACTTTTGGGGACTTGGCAAAACAAGTCCCCAAGAGTTATTGAACTCTTTGCAAAACTCGTCCTTATGTGTACAAGTATGGGGTGTTGGCAGGACTGCCCCCCCATTTGTTTCTTTGAGTGAATTGCAAAGTCGGCCCTTGTCTTCTTTTTTCTATTTTCTCTTATAAATATAAGTTTTAGGGTTTTGGCAGTTTTAACCCTCAAACTTATATTTCTTTGACTTTTGGCCTCGGGGTTGACTTGGGTTGACTTTGACTTTGACCAGTTGACTTTTCTGTTGACTTTTTGACTTTATTGACTTTTCGGCTTCGATTTGGCTTTGTCTTTCACAGTCTTTTCCATTCCGAGTCCGGTTTGTCGTTTTGGCTTTGTTTTTCGTCCTTTTCTTAGTTATCCGTTCCTGCACAATACAATTAGCAAAACAAGCATATATTTGGCATTTTAAGTCCGTTTTTGGTTATTTCAGCTCGTTTTTAAAGGTAAAAGGTATGTGTAATTAAGCACATACCAATACCCCCTCCAAAGTAATGTTTGAGTCTATGACCGTTCACCTTGAAGTTTGGCCTGTCGGTTTGAGATAATTCGACGGTGCCATAAGGGTACATAATAGACCTCTAAAACTTGAGCAATGGCGGAACAGTCGGTCAAATGGGTTTTTAGCTTTTACCTGAGAAATCTTTATCATATTGAATGAGAAGGACTCGATCACCAACGTTGAAAACACGATTCTTAATCTTGGAGTCATGAATCTTCTTCGTTTTCTCTTTGTAGATTAAAGAGTTCTCGTAAGCTTGATCACGAATTTTATTTAATTCATTCAATTGAACTTTTCGGTGATCACCCGGGGTCACAAGGTCATAATTGCAATGCTTTAAGGCCCAATATGACTTATGCTCGAGTTCGATAGGAAGATGACACGCCTTTCCCTACACTAGCTTATAAGGAGTGCACCCGATGGGTGTCTTGAATGTGGTACGGAAGGCCCACAAGGCGTCATCTAACTTATCGGACCATGAAGCACGGTTTTCTCCTACGGTCCTTTCCAAGATACATTTCAAACCACGATTGGAAACCTCAACATGCCAACTTGTTTGTGGGTGATACGCGGTGGAGAGACGGTGAGTAACTCTGTATTTAAGCATGACCTTTTCAAACTGGTCATTGCAAAAATGGGTACCACGATCACTAATGATAGCACGAGGAGTCCCAAATCAGGCGAAGAGAGATTTTAAAATTTTGCAAACAACTCGGGCGTCATTAGTGGAGAGCGCCTTTGCTTCAACCCATTTAGACAAGTAGTTGACGGCCACGAGTATATACTTGTTCCCTCATGAAGACGGGAACGGGCCCATGAAGTCATGATCCCATCACGTTTTGAAAAATCTCGCAAACTTGAGTGCGTTTTTTGAGGCATTCATTCTCGTTCATGTGAGATTTTTCCCTGACGTTTACAAGCGTCACAACGTGTGACCAAGTCATGGGCATCGCGGTAAATGGTAGGCCAAAAGAATCCTGAGTCAAAAAAGTTTTAGTGGAGTAGTTGGCACCATAATGTCCCCTAGTGGGCCCATTATGGCAAGCTGTGAGGATATCAATAGCTTCTTGGCCGTAAACACACCGCCGGATCACTTGATCCGCACAAATCTTGAACAAATAGGGGTCGTCCCAAAAATAATGCTTCACGTCTTTGAAGAATTTTTTTCTTTTGTTGGGACGACATCCCTTTCACAATAAAATTCCCCGCATGGTAATTTACAAAATCGGCAAACCATGGGGTACTATCATCACCACGCAAGGTAACCATACCAAGTGTCTCGAGAGGAAATATTTCGGTAATTTCCTTGTTCTCGAGAACATCTTGGTGGGGATTTTCAAGTCTTGTTAAAGTGGTCGAGCGGAGATTCTTCGCTCTTTTTTATCACGAATAATGCATCTAAATCCTTTTGGTAGGGAGAATCCACCGAAGCAATCTTGGTTTAGAATCTTGCTTGGCAAGAAGATATTTGAGAGCCGAGTGGAATGTATACACTATGATCTTTGACAAGACTAAATAAGGCCAGAATTTCTCAAAAGCATACACCACGGCTAATAATTCTTTCTCAGACGTAGTGTAATGTGCTTGAGCATCCGTCATGATCTTACTAGCATAGTGTATAGGCTGAAAATGTTTGGTCTTACGTTGCCCAAAGACTGCACCTACCGCGTAATCACTAGCATTACACCTAATTTTCAAAGGTAGGTCCCAATCGGGGGTAACCTAAATGGAAGGTTTTTTGGTTCATTTCTTCTTAAGTATATTTAAATGATTCAACACAATCTATCTCGAGGAAGATTGAAAGGGTATCTTTTTCAAGAAGCTGGGTCCATCGGCCCGGGCTATTTCTAGCAAAATATTGAACTAACAGCGACGATAGAACCCGGCGTGACCTAAAAAACTTCGAATGCCTTTAACGGAAGTCGGATGAGGGATTTTAGCTATAACATCAACTTTAGCTTTGTCGACCTTAATCCTAGACTTTTAAATCTTATGTCCTAGAACAATGCCTTCTTTTACCATAAAATGGCATTTCTCCTAGTTTAGAACTAAATTAGTGTCTTCGCACCTTTTGAGCATTTTGTCTAAATAGAGCGGCATGAGGAGAAGAATCCCCAAAAGGACTGAGTAATCTCCATAAAGCCTCATTGTTTCCTCGATCATGTCATGGAAAATGGCCGTCATGCACCTTTGGAACGTGCCCGAAGCATTACATAAGCCGAAAGGCATGCGTCGGTAGGAAAACGTCCCATAAGGGCAGGTGAAGGTGGTCTTCTC
The DNA here is from genome assembly GCA_026074375.1 of Tanacetum coccineum. Taxonomy (NCBI): domain Eukaryota; kingdom Viridiplantae; phylum Streptophyta; class Magnoliopsida; order Asterales; family Asteraceae; genus Tanacetum; species Tanacetum coccineum. The sequence continues at coordinate 14,096 of BQNB010075511.1, forward strand.
TTGGTCTTGCGAATCAATAGGAATTTGAAAGTATCCCGAGAAACCATCTAGAAAACAATAGTATTCGTTTCCCGCGAGTCTCTCAAGCATTTGGTCCATAAATGGTAACGGGAAATGATCTTTACGAGTGGCATCATTTAACTTTTGGTAGTCAACGCATACACGTCGTCCCGTAACTAATCAAGTAGGTATCAACTCATTATCATAATTTTCAATTACGGTTATACCGCCCTTCTTAGGCACACAATGAACGGGGCTAACCCACGGGCTATCAGAGATAGGATAAATCAATCCGGCGTCAAGGAGTTTGATAACTTCTTTTTTGATAACCTCATGAATTTTTGGGTTAACCCATCTTTGATGTTGAATTGCCGGTTTAGAGTCATCCTCCATTAATATTTTGTGAGTATAAAATTGAGGGTCGATGCCCTTTATATCGGAGATTTTCCAAGCGATGGCACGCTTGTGTGACTTTAAAACCCTTAGAAGTCAGACCTTCTGGTATGTGTTATATCACATACCTTTTCTATTATAAAAACGAGCCCAAATAACCAAAAACGTATGAAAAATGCAATGTATATGCTTGTTTTTATGTTTGTGCATGTGCAGGTAACCGGTATCAAGAAAAGGACAAAATAAAGACAAAACCAGGCATAGGATCGGAAATAGCGCGAAAAACCTAAAGCCGAAGGCGTACCCATTTTCTATGGACCAACCCGGGCCCACTTAATAGGCCGCGTCAGCCTACAATTCTTAACTTAAACCAAAGCCTTTTAAATCTTGAATCCATTATCTATAAACCTTTACCTAAATTCCTGGCCCAAATCCAAATTCCAAGCCCAAGTCCAAAACAGATGTATAAAACGTTTGGTCAAACAAGGGTCAAAGTCAATTTTACTGTATCACCTTCACTTTCCCTCTATTTTTTACCCCACACAGAGTCAGGGTAAATCCTCCCAATCACACGCATCAAAATCCTTCTAGAAGTACAAATACTGACACCTCTGACACCCTCATAGCCACGCTGGCAATCCCACATCACCTCATTGGCTAATTTAACGTGTACTTGATCCAACGGCTTAAAGATTGAAGGTAAGAGGCGGTTAATGATTGGAGGGCCAAGATTAGAGTTGGGGGAGCGTCTCAAGAGGCTAGAAGGTTCCTCTCACCCCTATAAATAGAGGGCTTGATCACACAGAGATAGTGTGTAGGATTTAGCTTAAGTTTTTAGTAATTTAGTAGCTTATAGTAGTTTTTCAGCTTAATTTTCATTGTAATTTCCTTTTCAAAGTATTGTAACCATTTGAATATTAATAAAATTCTGTTTGATTTAAATTCGAGTTTAATTCAAGTTTTCCTCTTATGCAATTATGATTTAAGTTGTTCAAATTAATTCAATAAGCCTCCATAAGCTCTTCATTACTACTTAAGCTAGCTTATTCTCAGTTAAGTCTTCAAAAGCTTAACTGAGATTGTATCTCACTTAAAATCTCACTCAAAAAGACCTCAGCTTAAAATTTAGATGATAAGCCAGTGTGGGAAGGGCTTATAGACCTCACTAACTTGTGGAAACAAGCTAGAGCTTGTAGATTTAAGCTCTAAATGAGCAGTTGAGCCCCTGTTTAGCTGGGATAAAGGTACTTGTTCTATTTTCTTATTTTTACTTAAATATTAGCTTATTACTATTTTGCTTATTTCCTGCTTATTATTGCTTAATTACTCTTTTATTGTGTTTAATCTGTCTTCTATTAGCTTAGTTCATTTAGTTTGTCGCTTATATTAATCTGTTTTTTAGTTCTTCTTTATTTTGGTTAGAACTGTTAAGAAAACCCAAGAATAAGCTTATTAATGTAGCTTATATCTGAGTGCTAATTTCTCTAAGTTTAGTACTTAATTGTTCTGTAATTGCCTCATGCTTAATCTGCTTCAGCATTTAAGAGCTTATTTGAATCTGCCTAAGCTTAAAATTGCTTTTAAAAGTTTTAAAGGGGTGTTTGGCATAAGGATTTTTTTTATGTGGTAAAACAAGGTGAAAACTAGTTTTGTGCTCAAACAAGCTTTGGCAAGCTAAAATAAAGCTTAAAAGTTTGTTTTCTTAATTTTAGGGCTGCTTAATTTTAGGGCTGCATTTTGTTATTTTCAAACATCAAAAAATCCAAAAAAATTAGTTTAGGTAAACTGTCAGTTTTTAAGTTTTTTTAGCTTATTTCTATTCCAATTTTCTTAAATCTTGTTTTTATGTGTTTTTTTGGAAGCTAAAATTTTACAAAAAAACCAAAAAATCCACTCCCTAAAATACCACAGCTTATTTTTGGATGATAAGCCAAACTTGGATGGGCTTATGGACACTACTAGCTTGTCTTTTGACAAGCTAGAGCTTGTAGATTAGCTTATTTATAAGCATGTTTGCCTTGTTTAATCAAGCGCTCTTGTAAGTTTCCATTTCTCAAATTTTAGCTTATTTACTATAGCATAGCTTATTGTGCTTATCTCTGCTTATTATTTTCTTATTTATGCTTTATTATGATGTTTGTTGCTTATTATGCTTATCTTGTAGTTTAGAAATCATTTGTTTTAAGTTTTCATTAAAATCTGTCAAAATAGCTTAAAAAGTAGCATAATCTGTTTTAGCTTATTTGATTGCTTGTTAGTTGTTTAAACTTGCTCAATATTGCTTATTAATGTTATTTAACATCTGGTCTTTGCAAAAATTTGCTTAAATCTTCATAAAACAAGTTTAAAAATGGTTTCTAAAAACTTAAAGGGGTGTTTGGCACAAGCAGTACTAACCCATAGTTAGTACTGTTTGTTCCATTTTGACCAATTTGGGAACTTTGAAAAACATTTTTGAGGTTTTTTAATCTGTTTTAGGTAAATGTTTTAGTTTAGAATTGATTGTTAAGGATTTGTGTAAGCTTAACTTAAATCTGTGGTCATTAAAACAGTTTAGTGTAGCTTATTTGATTAGGACTTTTAAATTAGCTTTTATGCATTAGTTTTGTATTGTTTTAAGTTGTCAAAATGCAGTAGAGTAGGTGTCTTTAAGTGTGCATGATAGTCTTGTGTTTTACCAAAATCTGTCAATTTTTAACTAAGTGTTGAAAAAAATAAGAAAATGCTTTGTCAATTGCTTTTTGTGGCTTATCCTTTATTTCAAACTCTCTTTTGAAAGATGATATAAGTTCTTTGAGGGCTAATTTAAATCTTTTTGGTGGTCTTATAGTTCATTAAGGTTTGGTTGTAGCTTTTTTAACTTTAAAGTTTGGTTTTTGTAAAAAGATTGCAAAAATCTTTCTTTAAGTGTTGTGTCTGTGTAGACAGCTTTTTCATTAAGCTTTTTAAGGGCCTATTTGATTTTCAAACTCCTTTTTGAAAATGGTTTTAGATAGCTTATTGTTCAAGGTTTTCAGTGGTTTAAGCCTCTTTTCCATAAGGATCCATCTAGGGACTTATTTTTAAGCTCAAAAGTACCCCTTTGTGGCTGTGTGATTGGCAGTTTTGAACTTATAGCTTATTTACTTTTCATTGCTTATTTGCTTTTTACCTAACTTATTTGTGTTTAGTTTTGCTTATTAGGATAGTTTAAGTCCCTTTTAGCTTATTTCTTTTAGTTTAAAGCTTATTTGAGCATATTTGCATTTTAGTCTAAAATTTCAAGTTAAAAAGCCTTTTTAGTGAATCTGTCTTTCTAGCTTATCTTAGTTGCTTATTTTTGTTCAAAACTGCTTATTAGGTGTCGTTAAGTATTTATTTTAGCTTATTTTTCATTTTTCACTAGCTTATTTGTTCTTAAGATGCCAAACAGTTAAGCATTTTTTTCTTTTTCTTCTACTTAGTGTAAAAAGCTTATTCTGTCACTTTGACAGCTTATTTTTGTACTTATTCGCGGACGTCCCACACTCTCACACACTTAACCATTGGCACCAGATAGGGCTATCTGCCATTTCTTGCAACGTTTATTAGTTAAATACATTTAGTCTCTTTTCTTTAATATAAGCCGTAGCTTATTTAGGATTATTTGTAGCTTATTTGATAAGCTTTGTGAACAAGCTTATTTTTCCTACATTCCTTACATCATTTAGGACTTTTCAGTAATTTTTCATATTTTTCCAACTTTATTTGCTAGTTTTATTTAAATTTCGTAATTTAAAATTTTAAAAAGTCATTTAAAAATACTAAATTATTTCAGAAAAATACAAAAAAATAGTTTTTAGTTTTAGAATTAATATTTTAGGGTTTACAAACTTTAAAAACATTTTTATCATTTTTAGATTTTAAATTTCATTTTTAGCTTTTTAATTTAAGTATAGAAATTAGTTTTAAATTATAAAAAGTAGTTAAAAATAGTTTTCTTAGATATTATCATATTTTAGACTTTTCTAGAACAGAAAATCATTTTTTAGAATGTTTAGGGATTAATTTGTCATTTTCTAGGATTTTAAATAGATTAAATAGGTTTTTAATTCATAAAAAATTATTAAAAAGTCAAAAAAATATAATTCCTTTTTAGAAAATTTTCTTTTGTCATTTTAGAGGTTTAGAAACTAAGTTTGCATTTTTAGGGTTTAAGTTTTTACTTAGTTGATAATTTATACACGTTTTTAGGATTCTCGTTTGCGTTTTTAGTTTAAATTTGTGTTGCCTTAATTGTTTTTAGTGTAGATTGAATCAATTTTCCCGTAGAATTAGAAAATCCAATCAAAATCTTTTTCCATTCAAGCATCAATTATCGAACCGACAAACGACTTTCCATTGCATTCCTTGTTGGGGATAAACGACCCGGGAATATCATATACTACTTCTGGATTTTATTGATTTTCTTTCTTTGAACCTTATCAAGGGTAACTTGGTTTGGTTTGGTTAATATAAGTAGTATATTATTATTATATATTATTTATATATACATTAAGAAATCAATCAGTCACCTTGAGGTGAGGATGGAGTTTGAGCATGAAGCACACTAGTAACATGTGGATTGATGAGTAAGTGAGGAAATGAGGGTTGTGTATGTTGAGTTTGATTGACACTTTGTGATGGAATGAAAGCTTGTCTAACATTAGTGTCACAAGAATCACCAAGTGGAAGTGAGTAAGGTTGTAGTGAATCATGGTTTGAGAAAGTGGTAGGAGGGTTTTCTTGTGATGATTCATTGAGAGGAGATTGTGGTTTGGGCATTGGTGTAGGTAAGTTAACATCAACCTCATTGGATGTGTTACAATATTTCAACTTCTTTCTCCATATAGGTCTTATGGACATTTTGGCAACCCTTGAAGGTTTGGGTAAAGGTTTGTGAGGGGAAGACATTGGGGAAGACAAGTTAAGTGTGATGATTATGTTGAGGATGAGGGTTGATTTATACGAGGATGATGGTGTAATTAAGGATGGATGGACATTGTTCTTGTTGATTATTAGGTTTAAGTTGTCTTATCTCATTGACCGTTATTAAAATAAATCTTTGTGAATCAATTGTTGAAAAACCAAAAAGCCAAAAAAAATTAATTAGTATAATTTCTCTTTTTATATTTCTTTTTAGTGCATGAGCACTCGATCTTCGACAAGGAATCTTTTTCCACCTCTCGAAGATCCCGAACGTACCATCCGAAGAAGAACTCGCGTTGATCATAATCTTTTGAACAATTTTGAAGAAATCAACATAGCCGCTAACGGAAACTGTAAGGAATAATTGTAATACTTAGTTTCTACTAGTAGATATGTAGTTCCTACTGGTAGAGTAGTAGTTCCTACTGGCAGGTATGTAGTTCCTGCTGGTAAGGTTATTATCATAGTTAGTCCTG
>BQNB010075512.1:1900-16809 GCA_026074375.1 Tanacetum coccineum
CATACATGGCCGTAACGACGGAATAGACATGTGTGTTCGATCACATCCTCATTCGAATTTAACCAACGGTTAGGATGAAGAATGATATAGGGTAGGAACCTTCTAACTTTCACCAAAAGTCGTAAACCAACGAGGCAGCTAAGACATGCATACATGGCCGTAACGACGGAATAGACATGTACGCTCGAACAAGTCCTCATTCGCGTAAAACCAATGGCTAATCATTAGGTGAGAGGGAAATAAATTGTTGTTAAATAATAATCAAGAAACAAATTGATTAAGCCTAAAGTACAAGTTGCTAGACACTTTTTTCCCGACCGTTGCCATGATAAAGACATGACTATTTACAACGTCTTGATCATCAATTAAAAACAACAACCTAAGTTGGCGTTTGGGTAACGGTCAACTTCCCAATCATCCCAAAACTTTACATACTGTAAAAGGCAAGTGGCGATATCTTCCACTTTGTACAATACTTTACATCGTTGATTTTTTAGACGTATCAACGAATAATCGATCCTTCGTTTAATTCCTTCAGTAATGCTCTTTTTAACAACTTCTTGCATGTTTGGATTAAGCCTTCTTTGTCTTTGGACAACTAGTTTCTTGTCATCCATAAGTTGTATCTTTTGTTTACAAAATGATAGACAGATACCAGGAATGTCTGTTGTTTTCCAAGCAGCTTCCTTATGTTTTTTAGGCATATGTTGTGTTTACAAATGTCTAGGTCTTAGGAAGAAGTATCGCCTAAGTCTAAAAAATATAAAGAAACCTTGTGTTTAAAAAATGATGGACAGGTACCAGGAAGTACCGTAGGTTCACCATGAACCAGTTGTAAACAAAAGATATGTGTTTACAAAATGATGGACAGATACCAGGTGGTACCGTAGGTTCACTATGAACCAGTTGTAAACACAAGATATGCCTAAAAACATAAGGAAGCCTTTGCTTGGAAAACAACAGACATTCCTGGTATCTATCCAACATTTTGTAAACACAAGATACAACTTCTGGATGACAAGAAACCAGTTGTCCAAAAACAAAGAAGGCTTAATCCAAACATGTAAGAAGTTGTTAAAAAGAAATCGTTAAACTCTTGGATACCGGTATTATCTATCCGATTACCGATAGTCCTTGGGTTAGTCCTATTTACTATGTACCAAAGAAAGGCGGTATTACAATCGTAACGAGCGAAAATGATGAACTTGTAACAACAAGAACCGTCATGGGTTGGCGAGTATGCATTTATTATCATAAACTCAATGAAGCAACCGCAAAAGATCATTTTCCTTTGTCGTTTATGGATCAAATGTTAGAAATACTCGTAAGAAATAAATATTTCTGTTTCCTCGATGGTTTTTCTGGATATTTTCAAATTCCTATCGATCCTATAGACCAAGAAAAAACAACATTCACATGTCCCTTCGAAACATACGCTTATAGGCGAATGCCTTTTGAGCTATGCAATGCCTCAGCTACATTCCAAAGATGCATGTTGGCAATCTTTCACGACATGATCGAAGAATCCGTCGAAGTGTTCATGGATGATTTCTCCGTATTTGGAAACTCTTTTGACAAATGCCTAAACAACCTCGATAAAATGCTCCAGCGTTGCAAAGATGCTCATCTTGTCCTTAATTGGTAAAAATGTCACTTCATGGTCAAAGAAGGAATTCTTCTTGGACACAAGGTGTCTAGCGCAGGACTTGAAGTTGACAAAGCAAAAATCAACGTAATCTCAAAACTTCCGCCCCTGCTAATATCAAAGGTATTAGAAGCTTTCTGGGACATGCTGGTTTTTATCGACGTTTCATTAAAGATTTCTCGAAAATTGCCCTACCTTTAACTAAGCTGCATGAAAAAGATATTCTATTTGAATTTGATGATGAATGTCAAAAAGCATTCGAAATATTAAAAGAGAAACTTACATGTGCTCATGTGATCGGAAGCCCAAATTGGAATCTTTCGTTTGAACTTATGTGTGATGCAAGTGATTTCGCAGTTGGAGCTGTCTTAGGTAAAAAAGATGGTAAAAACTTTCACCCAATCTACTTCGCTAGTAAAACTCTTAATCCCGCTCAACAAAAATACACCGTAACCGAAAAAGAACTTATGGATGTAGTTTTTGCATTTGACAAATTCAGATCCTATCTTATTCTATCAAAAACTATCGTTCACACCGATCATTTAGCTCTAAAGCATTTATTCAAGAAACAAGATGCTAAACCAAGTCTTATTTGTTGGATACTACTTTTACAAGAATTTGATATAAAAATCAAGGATAGAAAAGGTACAAAAAATGTCGCAGCTGACCACTTGTCCCGAATTGAAAATGACGAGTCAAGTGATGATAGTGAAGTGGATGATAACTTTCCTAGAGAGACCCTTATGGAAATTAACACTAAAGATGAACCATGGTTCGTAGATTTTGCAAACTACTTGGTAGCTGATATTATACCAAAAGGGATGACGTACCAATAAAAGAACAAATTCTTCTCTGACCTCAAACATTACTTCTGGGAGGAAGCTTACCTCTTCAAAGTATGTTCTGACAGAAAGATCAGACGCTCTGTATTTGGACCAGAAACCCGAACAATTTTGGATCAATGTCACCACGGACCAACCGGTGGACAATATGGACCAAATGTAACCACTAATAAGGTCCTAGATTTTGGATTTTACTGGTCGACAATCATAAAAGAAGCTCATACTCTAGTTCAACTTTGCGAAGCATGCCAAAAGACGGGAAATATATCAAAACGTGATGAGATGCCCTTAAACAACATTCAAGTATGTGAAAATTTCGATATATGGGGTATTGACTTTATGGGACCATTCCCAAAATCACATATGTTTGAATACATTCTTGTCGCTGTTGATTACGTATCTAAATGGGCCGAAGCTCAAGCTTTGCCAACCAATGATGCCCGAGCTGTTGTCACTTTCCTAAAGAAACTATTCTGCCGTTTCGGAATGCCCAAAGCTCTAATCAGCAACCGAGGTACTCACTTCTGCAACAAAATAATGGAAAAAACTATGAAAAGATATGGAGTTAACCACTGTTTCTCTACATCATATCACCCTCAAACTAGTGGTCAAGTCGAAAACACGAACGGAGCTCTTAAAAGAATTCTTGAAATGACTGTTAAAGACAATCCTGCTATGGTCAAGAAAATTTGATGACGCTCTGTGAGCTTTTCATACTACTTACAAAACACCTACCGGGACCACACCCTACAAACTCATATATGGAAAGAACTGCTACTTACCATTTGAAATTGAACACCGTGCATACTGGGCCTTGAAGAATTGTAATCCAGATCTAATCGCTGTTGGTGAAAAAAGAATGTTTCAGTTACACGAATTAGATGAACTTATACATCAAGCCTATAAAAACTCTCGATTATACAAAGCAAGAACCAAAGTTTGGCACGATCGAAAATTAAGAATGAGAAAATAATTCAAACATGGAAACAAGGTTCTGCTCTTTCATTCAAAGTATAAATTCAAACAGCTGAAATTCAGATCTCGTTGACTAGGACCATATGTAGTAAAATATCAATATCCATACGGATATGTTAAACTCTATGGAAAAGATGGAAATACATTTATTGTTAATGGCCATCGACTCAAACTATATCATGAAAAAGAAGATTAATGACCAAAGGGAAGCAGTAACCCCCTTCTTTCCCAAAGAATGACTCACCAAGTTCGAGTCTAGCTAACGACTCTCTAAAAAATTAAGCGCTTCTTGGGAGGTAACCCGTGCTTCACTTAAGTGTGGAGGAGTCCATCCTCCATTCTTCCATTCATATCCTTTATTTTATTTTCTAAAAAAAAACAACAATTGTTTTTTGTGTGCTTCTGTGTATTTACTTTTATGCAGGTAATATAGCTTAAAGATTTAGAAAATTATGAAGTCTGCGAGGATAGCTCTCTTGCAGCTATATATCTCTATGCCTCGGGAAGTACCGTTTTCCCTTAATTTTCCCTATTTTATCTCTATTATCAGTTATCGCATTGAGGGCAATGTTCAACTTAAGTGTGGAAGGGAGCCAAATAGGAAAAATTAATCATATCCCTTCATATTTGCCTTGCCAATTTTTTTTCCAACTGATACTTTCAAAAATTTAATATATATGCTTTCAAAATTAAAAAAATGCTCTTAGTAAGGCAAGTCCAACCGGATTGACACTATAGCTAGCACAACCCAATCCACTAAATTATGAGAATTATAAGCCTTTAAATATTCGGGTACCCACCTTTGGTACCCAAGATAATTAATGTCTTTAGCTTGTTCGAGTTAAGGAATGAGCAATCATATGTATCTATTCCATTGTTATGGATGTGTATATGTGGTTTTGTCACCTTTTCTGGAGCAATGTATTTTATATAGCCAACTCTATTGGTAAAAAATATTACATTTTTTATTTCTATATATATATATTATATAACTTAAAAAAAATGTGTAATATATATAGTAGTTCAAAGAAATAAAGGCTTAAGTTTCGGCACATGAAGATTAGTATATGCTCCCGCTTCAATATTAAGTTCCGCCCTTCGGTCAGGTTTATGTGTCAAGTACAAGCCTATGGTAGCTTTCTAGATTATGTCTATGCAAATTAAGTGTCTCCACAAAAATATATAAAACCTTATCTGAGTGAACTGAGTGAATTCTAAATCAAACACATTCCCTATGTGAGGTGCTTAGTTATATGTCAATGCCTAAAAAGTTATTTAATCCTATAAACACTTGTAAAATCTAAACTTTCTCCACGTCACGATAAATAATTTTATTTTCTCTCTTTGATTGCTTGAGGGCAAGCAACAGCTAAGTGTGGAGGGATTTAATAACGCCCAAATTATACATGTTTTCGGTGGCGTTATTTGTATATATTTAATCACTTCTCATGAACTTACGATACTTAATTGCATGAAATATGTGCAGGTTCACTTGAAGATATTTCGAGCTCAAACACAACAAAGATCGAGTATTTATACACTAAGGAAACAATATACAAGAAAAGATAAAGATCAAGCTCTAAAGTGCAAATGTGCACCGCACTTATCCCTTGTGCGTCGCACTTACCCTTTGTGCGCCGCACTTCTTCTCAAGTCAATGGAATTAAAGACTTAGTCAAATGAATGCATTAACTCCACAAGTACGCCGCACAATTTCCTTTGTGCGCCGCACATTCTATCTGACAATGAAGAGTAAATGAAGACTTAAATGCTATTGCATTAATACCCTAAGTACGCCGCACAATTTTCTTTGTGCGCCGCACTTCTTCACTAATCATTTAATTCCCTCGCATTTAATCACCAAGTACGCCGCACAAAATCCTTTATGCGCCGCAGTTTCACCCCTCACTCACCCTATAAATAGAGGCTGGATTTTCATTCACAAATCATTCCATAATCTCATCATCCATCCATTCCTCAACTCGCACACACTAATCTCCCTCATAAACCCTTTTCTAACCATTCTCCAAGCATAAACACTATATCCTTGGAGGAATCAAGATCAAACAATCAAGAACGACGAAGAACATCATACTAGTTTAGTAAAATAATGAAGTATGTTATCAAAGCAAGTTATGTTATGAACTTCTTAGCCATGAGAGGCTAAATCTCTCATGACTACTCGGTGATGTTATGATAATAAATAAGTGTTTGGTATGATCATGATCTCTTAAATCTCAAGCTTATGTTGCAATCCCGTTATATCCTATCTTATCAGTTTTTGCTTAGTAACTTAGATTATATAATCATATCGGTATAGGTCAAAAGACCCATTATGATCTATGTGGTTTTAAAGATTTGTCTATGATCTTTATCGTCTGTGTCGAAAAATCCACTTTCGTGAATTGATAAACAAAATAAGCTTTGATATATAATAAGTAACTAAACTATTTGGGAGACACATTTGGTCTAGTCTACTAAATATAAGTCTTGAGTTAATCAAGTTAATTTGTGAAAACTTTTTCTGACGAGAAACCCTTTTTATAAGTTAAATGTTCCATCTTCGAGGTCTTAATCATTTCTAACACTTATGAATTATTTTCAACTATTCGAGCAGTCATCTTTATTATCACTGGTAAAAAGTTATTTACAAAATTGTTAAAGTCTGTTTTTTTGATTATTTAATTACTACTCAAATCCCTGTGGACAACTTGGTCTTACCTAAAAATATTATACTACATACGTGGGTTATACTTTTACCCGTGTGTTTCCCTATAATAAAATTGGTATTTTCAGTCATTATAAATTTAAAGCTTTTGAAACACATCTAAGTTTTTGAACTTTGATGTGTTATAGAAGCTTTAAATTTATAATTCTAGTTTTATCCAAATTCCAACTAACACACGGGTAAAGTATAAACCCCCATTTATAGTATGGTTTAGGGTAAGACCAGGTCGTTCCACGGGATTGGTAATTCTTAGAAAGGGTCGATTATATTACGAAAGGGTATATCTATAGACTGTCACGATCTAAAGATAATTGATAACACAAATTCAAGATAATAAAACAATGTTTATTTAGGAGACAAGAGTAATGGAGGATAACTCGGGATGATAATAAGTTCATGAAATTTAGTAAAATCAAAAGAATGAACGGGTAGTTTAATCAAGAGATTTTCTATTTAACATAATAAGAATCCTTTCGGCCTTTAATCTTAATTATAACGCTTTAAAATAAGTTCACGTTTGGAAATAACAAATAAGAACTTTCTCAACCAAGTTCGTTAGACATGAGGTTGAGCATTAAACATTCATATATTTGGGATGATGAACATTTTATTAGATAATCTTCACAAAGCTAATACCTAGTTGTCATAGACAAACAACTAGAAATCAAACATATAGCTGGAGTCTTTCGACCTATATCCGGACTAGTATGATGATCAAATGATAATCGATAATCCAAATATCTAAATATCAAGTTCGTATTTATCATTTAACCAAATATCATTAGTCATCCCAAATTAATCCATGTTACTCCATAAATCCTAAATAAACATGAATCAACTACTCCATATTCATGGAGATAAAACACATAATAAGCATGTTAGATTCAGAAAACATAACATTCAAGTAGAGAAACATGTTTATACCGATCCAATAGCAAATTATATTGATTCTTAAGAGTTTCCTTTGAACAATGACTCTAACAACCAGGAAATTCAACTCCAAACTATATACGACTCTGTCACAGCCCTTAATAGCTTGAATTACACCTTCTAAGATGATTAATACCTAGGAATTGTAATGAACTAAGAAAAATTACCCAAATTCTTCCTAACTATCTTATTCTCTTATGATGATGAGAGAATGGTTTTGAGATGATTATTTTAGAGCTGAATTCGTCCTCCTTTTATAGCCTTTGAGTGAGCATTAATTATGATAAGAAGGCAAGCCAATGGTTGCATAATAATGGCAATCATTATGATTTTTGAGTAACTAAAGGTAAAGTGCGCCGCACTTGAGAAATTGTGCGCCGTACTTGGTGTATAATTAATTTGTATTTACTTCGTTGTGAAGTACGCCGCACAATAAGAATTCTGCGCAGCACTTTTGCCTCGTTCATTAACTTTTCCTTGGATTCTCTTCTAGATCCTTCTCATAACGATCGTTAGTGCATTTAACGGGATTTCTTTGCACGTTTAGTCCTTTTCTTCACTTTTGGTCCTGAAATAAATATTATACAACAAACAACCATACTTTGCAATATTTCATGCGTTAACATATATATTTCATTTATTTTCGAGGGATATTTTATGTATATTTGAGGCGTTATCAAATCCCCCCATACTTAGTTTATTGCTTGCCCTCAAGCAATCAAAGCGAAAGTATTTCGTTTTAACAAAACAAATTAATGATTACAAGCATAGATAACGCGACAAAGCAACTCAAATTTTTTTATAGATAAGTTTCTTTTTCATACTTGCTCAATTTAGTAAAATGGATAGTAAACAGAAGTCATTCATATGCGCAGTCATGAAATGTTCAAATTACCATAGGCTTGTACAAAAAACTAAATTTCACTGACATGACGTAAGCACCAAACATAAACATCAAAAGAGGTAATGTATTTAGTTATATTATCTATTATTTGTTGAAAAAGGGGTTTGTAATAAAATCATAATTCACCTTATCCGTAATGTAACCAACTATTTCTTCACATCATTCTCTTTTTTTTATATTTTTTTGATGGCTTTATTTTTGCCTTATTTCATTTTATCTTGGGGGAAACTTGCTTTTCCCCCATACTTAGGATAAGCACACTACTTCAAACAAACTAAGAAGTTTGCAACCTTCACACTTCATTTAAACAGCAATACCAATATTCAATTCGTACGGATAAAATTTCAGATAATTTTATTAGAAATCTTTTTGAACAAAATTATTGTTTACTTATATTTATATTTTTATCACCTCTTAATCAGTAAAATATTTATAACACGTGAATGAGTTCCTACTGCGGTCTCATAAAGATTTCAAGCACAAGTTCTAGAATTAACAAATCACCGGCACACGCATACAATTTTAAATCGATACCAATGCTCCAGAAAAGGAGACAAAACTACACATACACAGCCGTAACGACGGATGAGATATTTGCAATTGCTCACTCCTTAACTCGATAAATCTAAAGATAAAAATCATCATAGGTATCAAAGATGGATACCTGAATTCTTAAAATCTAATCCTCACAAATTTGTTTCTAGGTGGTATAAATATGCTAGTAATGTTATCAATCCAGAGTCAGATTGCTTATATGTGATCAATAAAATGTTAATTTTCAGAAGATTTCTCTTTTTTTATAACTTTAACTTTTTCAGTTTATCTCCCCCATACTTAATATGAGCATTGTCCTCAAAATGAAAATATTATAGAGAAAGATAAAATAGGAAAGTGAAATAATATTTTTCAATTGTGATTGATATTCTGAATCTTTGGTTCACGTTATTTCGTCTTGCGTCCTTCTTTTTTTCTTTTTCCTGTTACAAATATAAATATTGCGCACACAAATAATAATAATAATCATAATTAATTATTAATAGAAATTACGATAATATTTTTTTAATGCTAACAGAGGCATTTTACACACCATAATAATAATAATGATAATTGTTTTAGAGAATTGTTTTCAGAACATAAGTGACCCAGAACATGCGGTCACATAACCAACTTGTGTCGTCTCGACACTACTCATCATCATCTTACTGCTGCTGCTGATACTGTGGTGGTGGAGGTGGGTACTGCTGATAATACATGTCATACTGTATTATCAGAAATTTTAAAGTACTATTTTACCCTTTGACTTTTTGGTTCCGATTTGACTTTTTGACTTTTGACCTTCTATGGTCACATAAAAACGATTACCGCGTAGCCGGTAAATTTATGAAAAGTATTTAAATAATAAATCATAATTACTATTATTATCGCTCATTTGCAAATTTATTTTTCTAACTTATTTGACTTGAAATCGAAAAGATATATGTTATTCCTAAATTGACTTATCAAAAATGAACGGCTAAATTAGGTTTTCACGACTCAGACTCTAAAGCAATTTGATGTAAAACGACATTCCGGACAACTTTTCAGTTTTACCCGAGACACGAAACCAAGCAGAAAATGACTTAAATAGTCTCGCAAAGTTTTAAAAACCGCACACAACACGTACCAACACAAAAATAATTAAATTTATATTTAATTATCATTTTATTAAATAAAAATATTTAATAAAATTTATTTGTATTTTATTCAAAAGCGTTTATTTAAAAACGCGAACGTTCAAATTAAAGTTTTATTTTTCGGACAACGCTTGTCCGTGATACCCAAATAAATATTAAACATTTGAAAAATATTTTATAAAAACATTTATAAAATACTAGTCATGTAAATACTTATTTTTTAGGAAAAATCATTTGGAACGCAATGGCGCAATTTTCGTGTTTTGAATCGTCCGTTAACTAGCCTAAACGAGTCCCGAACCAATATTTAACAAAAGATTACGTTTTCAGTCCCTCCAAGAATATTTACACCACCAACCCTAAACTAATATACAATTTACACTTTGTTTTAAAACTTTTAGTATGTAAATAAACCCAACTAGGGTTTCCTTCATTTTTTTTTCATAACCCTAGCAACACATACATCTTCCCCCTCTTCTCTCCCTTTTTTCGGCGCCGTACCTCCCACTTCCGGCCAGATTCCGGCCAAACTCCGGCCATAGCCGTTGCCATCATCCAACCGACGCCACCACCACCTTTATCTCATCACAACCACCACATCATCTCCCCTTCGCCTCCACCTCTACACCACGCACCACCTCCCACAGCCGCCACCTTCACCCACCTCCAGCCAACAACCACCTCATCACCACCACCCTCATCATCATCTCACCAGCGTCTCCATCTCCCCACCGCCACCAACCGCCGTTGTGCGAGCACCAACAGCGTGCGTTTGGTTTTCAGAAGCACCAAGGGTGCGTTTGGGTTTAACAACCGCTGTTGAACCACCACCGCCATCTTCTCCATGCCACTGCCACACCACAGCCGGAAACCACCACCATTTCACCTCTTTTTCTTTTTAATTTGGATGGTTACTTGTATTTTATAAAAACGAAATAATGTATGATTTATTTATTTTAACTTATTTCATTTTCTTGTTTTGGTATTTTGATCCGGGTTGGTTAAATGACGATATAAGGGTGTTCGTTTTTGTGTTTGGTTGTTGGTATAATAGCCCAAAAAGGGGTGTTTGTCGCTGCGTTTTAAAAGCCCCAAATAGGGGTGTTTGTTGTACGAATCTGCCCCTAAAGGGGTGTTTGGTTCTGGCTTTAACAGCCCGTATAGGGTGTTTGGTTCTGCGTTTTGCAGCAACACCCATAAGGGTGTGTTTGGATATGTGTTTTACAGCATAGGGTGCGTTTGGTTGGTTGTATAGCAGCCAAGTAGGGTGCGTTTGGTTCATTATTTAATAGCTAATAAGGGTGTGTTTGGTTTTATTATTTTTGTTTCTTTTTCCGATCTTGTCTAGATATACATATAAATTGAAACACGCACGTATTTTGCAACACGGATTGATTGATTAAGTGGGAAAAAACATTGGTTTTGGTAAAAATGGACACGTCGTATAAACGACTAGGTCATGCCGAAATTTATAAAAATTTATATACTTAGTATTTTTCACTACAAATTCTATTATTTTAAAAACCCGATAAACGGACGAAGTTATATAGTTTTTAAGATTTTTAATATGTAATTATACAATAACGCGACAATAATCGAAAACCATACTTTTACAAACGAGATAACTATTTTAACTAAAAACCGTCAAGAAAACGAAATACTAAATTATAAAATATTATTTTATAATTCACGACTTGAAGATAAAATAATAAATTTTGTAAAAACTTTGAAAACATCGTTTACTTAATTCATAACTTTAAAAACGTGCGTTACTTTTACACAAAAACTGTTACTAATTAAATTGGTGATTTTCAAAAACGTATCGAATTATATTGTTACAATTATTTTTCTTACGTTTCTTATATAATACTTGTAAAGTATCATATATTGCGACTTATTCTTTTGGTTGTTTGTCTTTATTATATAATTCACCATATGAATTATATAATTGTTTCTTTTTTATATATGTAATATATGCGGAATATATTACATGCCTTGCGTTTTCTTTTCGATTTATTTTACTTAACCAACCACCAAACTCTTACAACTTGTGATCCAAATCTTTTATCAACGTGTCGCGTTGATGTACTCATCCATCAGAAAACCCAAATTCATCATCCTAAACTAGTGGGATATAACCGTTAAGTTAAGCTGCAACTTCTTGGTCGAGCAGATTCATCTTTCGTTTGTGTTGTGCATATTACTTGCATTTCTGCCAATTGTTCTGCAACGTCGAGGTGAGTTCATAGCCCCACGTTTTACTTGTTTTATATATACTTTACTACTTTTGGGGTGAGAAACATGCTCGTTTACAAACTCATTTACATTACTGAATTTCAAACTCGTATACGTTGATTACAAACTGGTTACATGATTGATTTCACACTCTTTTACTTATGGATACAAATACCCAGAGTTTTTATGGATGCGTTGGTTCTTTTGACTTATGAATATAAGTACGCTAAACTTTTACGAATACGTTGGTTACTTTTACTTTGGACACAAGTACTTTACGTGAGAATTTCCCTGTTTACGTGGTTTGCCTAAGTTACCCTATTGCCATGAAGTCCCCCTATCATGAACCGTTAATTTCTTGACCGGATGACCGGTTAAGGGAGCGTGAATGCTGTGAATAGATCTATTGGGATTGAACTCCCCCGTTCGGGTAGATAACAACGCACTACCATGTCAACGGACGCATTTCATTTGAGGAACTAGGTGTAAGGCAATGCATCTATCGGGGCACCAACTTATAACAACGTATACTTAAGGCTTCGGTGTCATGAGCTTAGTGCAACGTAAATACCCACCCCATTTTATGTGAAGTTATATCTCCTATAACTGTCACATACGTTTTGAAGTCTTGTGGTCCATACTACTTTGGTTGAACGTTTCTGATTACTAAATACTTTTCATGATACTGCGAATAAGGCAGTATTCACTAAACGTTTTTTATCCTCATAAATGTTTTACTTAAACCTATGAATTCACCAACTTTATGTTGACCATTTTTAGCATGTTTTTCTCAGGTACTTAGCTTTGGACTTCTCTGATGTGCTATGTGGAGTCTATGTGCAATATGATACCCTATTTAAAGACTTTTCAAATTATCATACTCGTTGTCTTTTGAAAACATAAATTATGCTTCCGCTACATTTTACTTATGCTTCCGCAAATGTTTACTTTCTTTTGAATCTTGTAAAACTTATCTATTTTTAAATAATGCAGCGAGTTATGATTTTCAAAACGTCCATTAGTGGTCGTTCTCTCGTGCCTTGTGTTCGAAATATGATGACGTCACGCCCTCGGACACGTATTTCGTCCAGGCCCCGTCTGGGAGTGTGACAGATTGGTATCAGAGCCAAGGTTATAGAGAACCAGGTAGAATATCTAGGTCTGGTCTATAACCAGTATGTGATCCTTACCTGCTTTTATGTGTGCATTATACGTGCTTTTGCTATGGTGTATACTTGAGTATCATTTTGCCTTGAGCCTGCTATGATATGAGTTTATCTCTGCCCCGCGTTTATCATTCCCTACATCTGTGTTGCTTTGCTTTTAGTTTTGCCCTTGAGCTCTATTTTGCTATGAGCTTGCGTTTGTCTTTTGTTTATCTTTTCTCTGCGCTTATCTTTTCTTTGCGGTTATCTTTTCTCTGCGGTTTACGTTTGCGTTACGTATATTTCCCCACTTGTTTATGTAGAAGCTGTCTATATAAATACTAAATTCTTTTCTAAGACATTGTGAGTGACACAATGGTCTCTAAACTTCTCTAAGACATTGTGAGTGACACAATGGTCTCGTTTACTTCTAAAACATTATGAGTAATACGATGATCTTTAAAACTCTTCACGACTTTACATTATATCGTTTTACATAACTTTAAAAATTGTCGCAGTCTGCCGACCCCACTGGCTATTTTACTATTTGACTCTGAAGACGACTTTGAACACCTGTCCCATACTGTTGAAAACATCTACGTTATCTCGTTACGTCTCAATTTCTCTTACTTCTCGTAACTCCTAGGAGCATGCCGATTAAATCCGCACATAACTTTTACCCATCACCTCATAGCATCCCATTTTTGGAAACACGACTTTTGTAATTTGACTTATTTCATTTCCTTTACCCTGTTCGATTTTGAAGTAAATACCAACGACAAGACAAGAAATGAGTTCCACGAGGATCGAGTGTATTGTATGTAACAACCCGAGTTTCACGACGCCTATGACGATCGCGAGTTCGGCGTCATTATAATTTAATTTCACGAGTATGACTCATGAGAGACAGTTGTCGACATTTAAAAATTTTATTTGTCATTAATAAGTATTTTTATATTTTATTATGAAAAATTTGAAAAAAGATTTGACTATTTTTATTTTTTTTACGTTTCGCGAGTAAACGTTCGATCGCGAGTGTGTTAATCGTTTTGAACCTCGTAAAATTTACGACGCACCTTGTTATTATTTTTATGATCATAAATTATTATTTTATGAACCGTGTCGTCTTTATATATATACGACGCGTCTCGTTATTATTTTTATGATCGTAAAATATTATTTTATGAACCTCGTCGTCTTTATTCTTTGTATTTGGCCAAACTCGCGTTTTAATTAAAACATGTACAAGATACATTCTAATTAAACATTGACACTAGGTATTTACAAGTAAATAAAAGGAAAAGAAAAAAATATATAACAAGAATGCATGCAAAGACCACCATAGGTGTCAGCCTATGTCTCACCACACACTCAACATTTCAATTTTTTTGTTATTTCCTAAATGATGTAATGATGAATACCAAGACTTTTACTCTACCACACACACACACACACACACAAAATAAAATTTTCAAATCTTTCTTTCTTCCTCTTGGTCGCTGCCGAATACAACAACAACTACACACAAATTATTTTCAATTTTTGATATTTGGAATCTATTTAAACTTCATCCCAAAATAGCTTAGATTAATCAAAGATCAAGTTGAACCATTGTGTTCTTGTCTTCTTTTTTTTTAGGTTCGAATGAACCAACAAACAAACACCTTTGGTGTTTTGATTTTTTTTACTCACCAAATATTATTTGGATGATGATACTTTACTCATCCATAGAAGAAAAATTAACATGCAACAAGGTTCGGTTTGAAGTTGAATATTTTGGAAATAAAGAGGGTTTCGGGTATGGTTGGTGGTTCGAACCAAACCAAAGACAC
>BQNB010075512.1:18408-31446 GCA_026074375.1 Tanacetum coccineum
GTTGAGAGATTCATAGGTGGATTGCTCGATAATATCCAGGGGAATGTGATCGCTGCTGAGCCCACTATACTGCAAGATGCGATCCGAGTTGCTAACAATCTAATGGATCAGAAACTGAAAGGTTATGCTAGAAATGCTAAAATCAAGAGAAGGTTTGATAACCACCCGAGAGACAACCGTGGGCAGCAACCAACTTTCAAGCGACAAAACGTTGGAGGCCAGAATGTGGCAAGAGCTTACACGGCCGGGAGCAATGAGAGAAAGGGGTATGTTAGGTCTCTCCACTACTGCAAGAAGTACAGGTTGCACCATGAAGGGCCGTGTACTGTGAGGTGTGGAAACTGTAAGAGGGTTGGTCATATGACTATGGATTGTACGGCTGTTGTTGCTCCGAACACTCAGAGAACCCCTGTTGGGAATCAGCCGGGTATTGTGTGTTATGAGTGTGGAAGGCCGGGACATTTTAAGAAGGATTGTCCTAAGTTGAGAAATTAGAATCATGGGAACAAGAATGGAAACAAGACTGGAAGCAATGAAGTTACAGCAAAGGCATATGCCATCAGAGGAGGAGTAAACCTCGATTCCAATGGCGTCATGGGTACGTTCCTTCTCAATAACTGTTATGCTTCTATGTTATTCGATTCGGGTGCCGATAGGAGTTTTGTGTCGTCTACCTTTAGTGCCTTTCTTGATGTTGCATCGTCCACTCTAGACACTAGTTATGCCGTAGAACTTGCCGATGGAAGAATTTCAGAAACCAATGTTGTCCTTATAGGTTGTACGCTAGGATTATTAGGTCATTCATTCGACATAGATCTAATGCCCATAGAACTTGGTAGTTTTGACGTCATCATCGGTATAGATTGGTTAGTGAAGTACCACGCGTTGATCGTTTGTGACGAGAAGGGATGTCAAGTTTATCTAGCGCAAGTTACATCTAAGAAGACTGAGGACAATGCGGAGGAGAAGCGACTTGAGGACGTGCCGATTGTACAGGAATTTCCAGAAGACTTGCCTGGACTACCACCTGCTCGACAAGTTGAATTTCAAATCGACTTAGTCCCTGGTGCTGCACCTGTAGCACGAGCCCCGTATCGATTAACACCAGCAAAGATGCAAGAGTTATCCACTCAGTTGCAAGAACTTTCTGACAAAGGATTTATAAGACCCAGTTCCTCACCCTAGGGAGCTCCGGTTTTGTTTATCAAAAAGAAAGATGGATCTTTTCGGATGTGTATCGACTACCGTGAACTAAACAAACTTACTGTGAAGAACCGATACCCACTTCTGAGAATCAACGACTTGTTTGATCAACTCAAAGGGTTAAGAGTCTACTATAAGATCGACCTAAGATCTGGTTATTACCAACTCAGAGTTCATGAGGAAGACATTCCAAAGACAGCATTAGGAATGCCGTTTGGCTTGACTAATGCACCGAAAGTATTCATGGATTTGATGAATCGGGTGTGCAAACCGTACCTAGATAGATTCGTGATTGTATTCATCGATGAAATTTTAATCTACTCCAAGAGCAGAAAGGAGCATGAAGGGCACCTTAAGTTAATTTTGAAGTTACTTAAGCATGAGGAGTTGTACGCCAAGCTTTCAAAGTGTGAGTTTTGGCTGTCAAAGGTACAATTTCTTGGTCACGTGATTGATCGTGATTGATAGTGAAGGCATTCACGTTGATCCCACTAAGATTGAGTCTATCAAGGATTGGGCGTCACCCAAGACACCAACCGAGATTCGTTAGTTTCTAGGTTTGGCTGGTTACTACCGATGATTTATCGAAGGTTTCTCAAAAATCGCTAGGCCTATGACGAAGTTGACTCAGAAAAGCGTGAAGTTTGATTGGGGAGAAAAGGCAAAGGCTGCGTTTCAGCTGTTGAAACAAAAATTGTGTAGTGCGCTGATTTTGGCTTTACCCGAGGGAAGTGAGAACTTCGTGGTATACTGCGATGCTTCACACAAAGGGTTGGGCGCGATTTTGATGCAAAAGGAGAAGGTCATAGCTTACGCATCCCGCCAACTCAAGGTTCACGAGAAGAACTATACCACACACGACCTAGAACTTGGTGCAGTAGTGTTTGCCTTGAAGATGTTGAGACACTATCTGTATGGCACGAAGTGTGTCGTGTTCACTGATCACAAGAGTTTGCAACACATCCTCGATCAGAAGGATTTGAACATAAGACAACGACGGTGGTTAGAGTTGTTGAGCGACCACGACTGTGAGATTCGATATCATATCACCCAAGAAAGGCGAACGTGGTGGCTGATGCCCTGAGCCGAAAGGAGAGAAGCAAACTGCTACGAGTTCGGGCCTTAGTTATGACTATTAGTTTGAACCTCCCTAAGTAGATTCTGAGTGCTCAATCGGAAGCCAGAAAAGAAGAGAACTTCATCAACGAAGATCTGCATGGTATGATTAACAAGCTTGAACCTCGTGCTGACGGAACGTTATGTTTGAACAATCGAAGTTGGATTCTGCATTTTGGTGACCTAAGAGCTTTGATTATGCATGAGTCTCATAAGTCAAAGTATACCATCCATCCTAGATCGGATAAAATGTACCAAGACCTGAAGAAGCTGTATTGGTGGCCCAACATGAAAGCAGAAATTGCCACCTATGTCAGCAAGCGTTTAACCTGTGCCAAGGTTAAGGTAGAATATCAGAAGCCGTCCGGTTTGTTGGTTCAACCAAAAATCCCACAATGGAAATGGGAGAATATAACGATGGATTTTGTGACTAAATTGCCAAAGACGGCAACCGGTCAAGACACGATTTGGGTAATCGTTGATCATCTCACTAAGTCTGCTCATTTCTTGCCCATGAGAGAAGACGACACGTTAGAGAAGTTGACGAGACAGTATATGAAGGAAGTAGTCTCAAGGCATGGAGTGCCAGTTTTGATCATCTCTGATCGTGATGGGAAGTTCACTTCACAGTTTTGGAAGTCTCTAAATAAAGCATTAGGTACTCGATTAGATATGAGTACAACTTATCACCCGCAGACCGATGGTCAGAGTGAGAGAACCATTCAAACGTTGGAGGACATGTTACGTGCCTATGTACTCGACTTTGGGAAAGGTTGGGATAAACACTTACCATTGGTGGAATTTTCGTACAACAACAGTTACCATACCGGCATTAAGGCTGCTCTATTTGAGGCGTTGTATGGGCGCAAGTGTCGATCACCTATCTGTTGGGCTGAAGTTGGAGATAGACGGCTCACTGGCCTAGAGATCATCCACGAGACAACTGAGAAGATCGTTCAAATTAAGATCCATATCCAAGTCGCCCGTGATCGTCAAAAGAGTTATGCTGACGTAAGACGGAAACCCCTTGAGTTTCAAGTAGGAGATAAGGTCATGTTGAAGGTATCACCTTGGAAGGGAGTGATACGCTTTGGCAAACAGGGAAAGCTGAACCCACGCTATATTGGACCATTTAAGAACTAACAAAGTTAAAACGTTGCCTACCGACTTGAACTCCCAGAGCAGTTGAGTAGAGTTCATATTACGTTTCACGTCTCGAATTTAAAGAAATGCATGTCTGACGAACCTCTTGCTATACCATTGGATGAAATCCAAGTCGACGACAAACTGCACTTCATTGAAGAACCTGTCGAGATCATGGACCGTGAGGTCAAGCATCTAAACAGAGTCGTATTCTAATTGTTAAAGTACGCTGGAACTCTAGGAGAGGTCATGAGTTCACCTGGGAGCGTGAAAACCAAATGCAGAAAAAGTACCCACATCTTTTTGCAAATCCTGAACCTACGTCTAATGCTACGTCCTAAGCTTTGAGGACAAAGCTCTTCTAACGGGGAAAGGATGTCACACCCCGCAAATTTACATTTAATAATTTAGGAGTTGCCGGTCGGTAATTTAAAATTTTAAAGTTTCGTTTAACTTTTACATTTAACCGAGAAGTCGTCCCGTTATTGTATAAGATCCATTGCCAGAAGTAATCAGTGCATCCAATCGTTGTAGTTTTCCGTCATTAGACGCGTTTTTTTTACGTTTTTAATTGATATTTAAATTTTTAGTAATTTTCGTGAAGCCGTTATTCATTTTCGTTACTTACGTGATCGATTTAAATAATAATGTTTACTTGTGCATGAAAACCTTAGAAATTAAATCAAAGATTCCACTATGATCTATGAATTATGAAGACCAAATTGGTCCCCCCCCCTCCTTGGCTAGTATGCGTCCAAACCACAAGCACACATACTTGGGATACCATTTTGAATTTTGAAATCAAATAAGACATATATGCCACCATGTGACTAGTTTTTGTCCATCATGAACCTTATTGGAATATCAAATTGGTCCCTCTTGGTCTCTTGTCTTCTAGCTGAGGCACATACAAACACACACACACTCTTGGTGTGTGAAATTTTGTTCATATATATCACATGTATATTGTCACACCCCTAAATTTCACTGCAGCGGAAGACTGGATTTGGGATTGTGACTTCATGGCGTGAAGAGGACTTGATACGAGAAATAGACCTCTACATGTCATTATACCAATGCAGACTCCTTATATTCCGTAAGGTAGAACACCTGAGAAAACATTGCTAAAGTGTCAACATAAAGTTGGTGAGTTCATAGGTTTTGTTGTTTGATAATAGTGATGAACCACAAGATTTATAACCATAGCATGAAATATAGTAATCCTATATATCACAATGAAAAGTATTTACTATTGTCTAAGCTCATGACACCGAAGCGTTAACAAGTACCATCATAGGTAAGCCCATGCAGATGTTCAACCCGCGACATCCGTAACTGACTCAAATGAAACTGTGTTTGCTTGACTAATGTCAGTCCAAGACAAACAGGGATGTCAATCCCGATAGATCTATCCATAACATTCGCGCTTACAAGTAATTAACGGTTCATGATAAATTGGGCAATATAGCAAGTTGGGTTGAATAGGGACTTAGACCCAATAGTAAATCAGTAAATGTACTTGTGTTCAACTGTTAAAAATAAGCAATGTTCTCACCCCAAAAGATGATTTAAAACAGTAAAGTAGGGGCTATGAAAACTCACCTTGTCAATTAATCGTCTGGAATTGATAATGGATCAATGCACGTCAAATAGTGACTCGGTCAATCACCTAAGTAGTTATGACAATTCCTGAGTTTACATTCCAAATCTTAATGTATGAAATGAATTATGCAAATGAGTCATAAAAGGGCATTGTCGTTTATGTGATTACGTTTTATGTTTTCAAAATGTTGGTTAAACCGTTGGCTCTAGGGACGACCTTACAGTTATAAGTATCTTATACCGGAATTTATACTATCACGCGTCGTAACTTATATTTACAAGTCCATGTGATTTACGTCTAAAGAAAATGTAAACATTATTTGTAAGTTACTAAGTTTATATATTTTATGTTTGGTTTGTCTATATCTATTGTTTACTATTTGTTGCATGTTTATCACTTGATATTTGTTTATGTTTGTTTATGTGTTTAATCTATCATTCAACTAGATCTAGTGATATTGTAGAATACTAGTAATCTATAACACCAAAGAACAATAAAGAATTCTAGAGAGAGAAAGTAGATTGTAGGAAGGTTCTAGTGAGAGAAAGTAACAAAGAAAGAAAGATTAGATTATGTGTGAGAAATGAACCAACCAACACCCTCTTCATGTGTGGAGAGGGTATTTATACAATAGCTTGTAACCGGCCATGGGCTTAAGTTATGGGCTTTCCATATGTCTTTGGCCCGGTTAGCTTACTAACATTACATATGATTAATCTACGAGCTATGACTATCTATATTGGAAGTGACTGATACTTTTCGTATTCCTAACAATCGCCCCCTAAGGGAGGTCACTCCAATTTACAAAACTTAAAACCTAGCATACTATGTTTTGACTTTAGTCTTGAGCTCGTAGTCTTTAAATTCAATCATTAACGTGTGAATTGATTGATCTTTGACTTTAGGCTTTGGCTTGTATCTTTGACTTGACATGAATGTGATCTTGAACTTCTTGAGATCATCAACCAAGCATAATCTCTTTTCGTCATCTTGTGATCTTTTGCCTTCTTGTGATCTTGTAACTTCTGGACCAACATGCTCATAATGTTCTTGACGTTGAAAGCGTGTGTAAACATCTTTCTTGATATTCTTTAACTTTAACACTTCGTCACTTATGGAGGACGTACGGTAACAACTTAATACTTTGTCACTTTAAGAAAGACGTACGGTATCAGAGTAGCGAAAGTCTTGAAACATGTACTTGAGCTTTGATGATGTCTTTATATATATATCGGTCGAGTATGAGCATGTGGTATTGGCTTTGACTCATCATCGGGAAACTGCTACCACCGTCAGGAAATCTGCATAAATGGGTTAGTGATAAACAACATATAACCAGGTACCTCCATGACCATCTTTTAGTATCCTGCATTAAAACAGTTAGCAATAAAGCGGGGGGACGAATATGGCTTTTTCATTCGCCCGTGTTTGGTTGGAGTAACCTTTGAATCCGTAAGGATCGACCTATGATCAGGTAGATTCAATTTAAGAAGGATCTCCTTGACATGATTTCCAGCTAAAGTATCGAATCTTTCTAACACATATGTATTAGATTTATCAAACTCAGCATGTTCTCATTACCGAAACGTCTCAAAGCAGACAACACGATAAGAGTGAACCGGTGAGTTACTGTCTCACCGATTGAATAGAAAATTTGATTTGACTATCAATTGACGTGTCACTTGCTAAAGTGGTTTTGTGACACATCGAGAGTTTTAAGCAATTCAAAATTCATTAATCGTCGATCCATAACCTGGAACAAGTTTGATTCATAAGAATCGCACAAGTCACCCACCATGAGCTTGTTTGATGTTGGCTCAAGCAGGATTTCCATCTTCACTGTGAATACTTAAGTATCACTCGGATGTTCTGGCAAAATCACAAGGATAATGCGTAGGACTCTTTATATATTTCTCGTTACTCACATTGTGTGAAATAACAAGCATAATCTTTGACAAGTGTCCTAATGAGATTTATAGATGATCTCTTGGCTCTAGACTCAATGTGCACTTTGGTTTTAGTGATCGGAGGCTGGAGCAGACTGCCACCTTTTCAATACCAACTAACTCGGAGTGAGAAAGTTGATAGAAATGCGTGTAATCTCCGTGAGAAATGAAACAGAAATCTTTTGAGAGATTTTGAGTGGCTAGGGAGGGTTGTGCATTGCATCACTGGGTCCATGATGTCAGTCTTCAATGTCAGCAATCATCTTTGTGATTCTTGACAACAGATGTATTGACCCGGTTTCTGCCTAAGTGTAAGGAGGGCTTCTTTCTTTTCACCCTTTATCTTAACTTTTCTTTTTAATTCTTCAACCCCTTCAGCGCTTACCGAGACTTCATAACTAGTACCTTGTTGGGTTTGTTCCAGTACTAGCTCCATCTCAGTCGGCACTTTTCCCTTATTCTCACTTTTACTCCTTTTTTCATACCTAAGGACTACTACACTATCTAGTGGAATATCCCTGGGTAGATCCCTCCGGTTCTGGCTGGATCATGGGAATGGATACCTAAACTTAACCACCTTATAACTCTAATACAGTAATTTAAATGGTCGGTCTTTGGTACTTCCACATTTCAGCCAATCACGTAACCATTTGCTCCCCCTTCATATGTGCATCGATTAATCGAAAGAGTTTAGCACATATATGGGATAGCGTACACTTGAGATCTTAAAAATCACATTATTAGCCATATATTTTAATCACATTTTCTCCCCTTATCAAAAATATTAAATCTCTTGATATTTTGGATATCAATTGATTCAAATATAACTGCTTTCGGGGAAAGAATGTCCAATTATTAACAAGCCGCAATAGGAACATTTTTTATGCCTTATCCAAAATGTTAATCCCTTGATATTTTGGATATCAATTTGTAATAACGATCGATAGAAAAAATGTTACACAATCTCTAACAGGAACATTTTAATGCTCCCCCTTAATATTTAAGGGTATATAAGACAATGCTAAGTACAATAATTTGAAATTTTTTGAATTTACTAAGAAATTCTTAAAAATTTTGTACTCGAGCACTTCTTAATATCACCATAATGTCTACACTACATATATACAAATTTCACAAGTTATTTATTACGTACAAGGTTTGACCTGTTATGATGAGGACATCATATGATAAATCATATGGTCCTTTGCAGCAGTCGAAAGTCTCCCTTGTACGGTCTCCCACCAACAAATTTTTCTAAGCTCCCCATAATCCTCCTGGTCTTAAGATGTTTATCAATTTCCTGGATCATAGCTCCTGCTTTATCTTTATCACTTTGTCTCCAGATAGTCTGAGGCAGATACTTCATCTGAATTCCCTTTAGACGATCATTAAGAGCAGTCCGAACGTCATTGAGTGTACCGTCACTGAACTTGTGTAGTTCATCAATACGCATCAATCTGTTCTTCTTGTCTTTGTTCTGGTAAATGAAACCTCTGGGATTGGATTATGTTGTATAAGCTTCCCTTCGTTTAAGATCTGATTTGTATGTATCCGGCTTTGTGAGGTTGAGCTTCTTTTGATAACTCTTGACACCTAGATGAAGATCTTCCACACGCCTTTGGATGAAAATGCTTCTTGTAAACATTCGCAAGGAGACATTAAAAGCTAGGCGTTCTTCAACAGTGAGATTTGTCAACTTGCCTTGAACAAGAAGAAGCAGCATGTCTTCGATTCTTGGATGTGAAGCCTGTTGAAATCGCCTTCTTTGAATGTATACAGCTTGTCATCATCTCTACGAACAGTGATCCAATCCAGATGCTTGTAATTATGCCATTCGACTATTTGAAGCTTTGTGACAGCAATGATTCTGCGTTTGGAGTATATATCTCGAGCAGATTCCCTGTTAGCAGCAAATCCATAGAATTGTTGTCATTTTCGCCCCCAATGTTAGATTCCCCATAGTGCATGTTTGTTATAGCTAACCGGCACTTGACTCCACATTGTGTTATGGATCAAATCTTCAATCCATTTGATATGCCCGTAATCTGCAGCCTTGGTCTTCGTCACTGAAGTTGTATGCGTTCAGCTTGAGACACCACCACTTAGATACGCAATGTCGTTGTTGATAAAGTGTTCGAAAGGTATGACATGACGACCTCAAGAATTAGGTATCAATGGTAGTGGTTTTCGCAAATCATGAGGATATTGCTGACCTTCATGCTTGTTCCAATCTAATTGATCAGTGGTTGCCTTGTAGACTTATTCAAAGAAATATTCAAGTTCTACCAGACTCTTGCATGATCCTTTCATTAGCTCGAATGTTGAACCGGCTAATAATTCAGGAGTTAGTGTATCAACTTTAAGCCAGTTCATCACGAATGCTGAGAAGTCAAGAGAAGTGTCCATTAGCTTATTAAACGACTCACGTGGATCTTCCATCTGGGACAAAGAGCTTAGCCAAGGTTGAACAGGTCCATGAGCATCAGGCAAAGTCTTGTTCCAATCACGATCTAGAGTAGGAGGTTTTGCTGGTTTCTGAAACCAATCAAGAAGCTGAGAGGTCTCTTCATCAGGTTGATCTTCAGTAACTCCTGTTTCGAACTCCAGATGTGTGCGTTCGTCCCAATCTTTAGCAGTTTGCATTGGATCCTCTGCTTAAGCAGACTTGTCAGCAGACTTTTGATTAGATTTGGACCCTTCAGTTGACTTTCTAATTATCTTGGAGGTCTTTTCCTTTGGTGCACTGGTTGACTCTGGTTCTTTTCTTTCTTTTCTTCTCTTAGACCCCCGGTTTGATCCAGCAGAGGGTTCTTCGTCTTTATCCTCGTCATCTTGACGTCTTTTAAACGAAACAGTTTCTCCATATGTGTCAAGTATAAATTTGACACTTTCGTAAGCGTCAACCAATGCTTTGTAGAGATTCTTTTATTCATCAGATTTATAGATTGACTTATTACTCTCCATCTTATCTATGAGAATCTTTTTTAGTTCTAGTTCGGATAGGTTGGCGGCTACGTCATGAGATATCTTAGATTCATTGGATGAACGAGTCAGAACCTCTGCTTCGAGTTGTTCATTTACAATCTTCTCAATTTTCGGCAAAATCTTAGAGACTTGTGCTTTAACTTGTTCTTTGACTTGATCTTTGATTATTTTCTTAATGTTATCATCAAGTTTATTGATGAAGTCTACGATTTCAGCTTGAGCTTCATCTCTGAGTCTGTAAGACTATAACTGAACAACTGTTTTGACGGCTTCATGCATCTTATTGGCAAGGTACGCATCAACAATGTCAAGAATTAAAGAAACTACTGCAGCAAATTAGTTTGTTTACTTGAGTTCAGAGAAATCGGTTTCCAAAGTTTTAGTCTATGGTCAAACCCGAATAAAGATCCAAACTTAGGAAGATCTTGTAGGGAGGAGCTTGGAGTAGTTTATGGTGTAGAAATTGGTGTTTGTTGTAGATGTGTGATGAGAGGTGTGGGTGATAGAGGAAGAGTTGTTGTAGACAAAAGAGGTGGCTCGGCAATAATAGTAACCAAAACATCTATCAGTGAAGTTGACTCAGTGTTAAGATTAAATATAGAGTTAATACCTGTATCTGGGCTGGGGTTAAGCATGTTAGAAACGAATCCAGATGACACAGAAGAACTCTATTGTTGAGCTTCAGGATTGACCGGTGTTATGATCACATGAGTGTCTTCTATTACTTGAGTAGTTTGAACGATAGTGCGTGGAGCATCTGTCATTTCAGTATCTCTTCCCTCCAGATTGACGTTCACGTCCCAGTATAATTCATTCGCTTCGTCCTCTTCATTTGTCTCCTCTTCATCTATTTCTTCTCCCTCAACATTCGCACCTTGTATTTCTTCATCACTTTCTTCATCATCAGTGGATTCATAATTAGAAGGTGTATGAACCCTCGGATCTGAATCCTCTTCTTCTTTATCTTCTTCATCATGAGTGGAAAGCTTTGTATGAACAAGGTCATCATCATCGTTGTCTGAATTAGTTTGCTCATTAACATCATCTTGCTCTTCATTCTCTTGACCATCATGTTCTTGATCATCATCATCTTGATTATCATCATCTTGTTCATCATATTCCTGACCAACATCATCTTGATTATCAGCATCGTCATCATTATCATTTCCCATGTTTACTTCATCATCATCTTCCTCGTCACTGGACTTCCAAGAGATTTGCTTAGCCTCAGAATGATAAGAAGGTACATCGGGAACCCCTGGTGTGACACCAGTTCCTTCAGCTGCACCTGAACCATTGGCATGAGAGTTGTGTTTTTGTGTCTTGCTTCTTTCAAGAGCAATCTTCATCTGTTTAGCTTCAGTCAAAGCAACCTCAGATAGCACCGTTAAACCTTTTGACTTTGTTGCTGATTGCTTCTTCTTGGCTGGTATAACTCCCTTAGCTGAAGTCTTGATTCTTTTTCCTTTAGAAGCTTGAGTAGGCTTCGTCTTGGGAGATGATTCATAATTAGCTTTCTTCTTTGAAGATTTTGGTTTTGGAGTCTTTTCACCAGTAGCATAAGCATGGTAAGTCTTGTAGGCTCCGGACTCTAACATGTC
Organism: Tanacetum coccineum; assembly: GCA_026074375.1. Taxonomy (NCBI): domain Eukaryota; kingdom Viridiplantae; phylum Streptophyta; class Magnoliopsida; order Asterales; family Asteraceae; genus Tanacetum; species Tanacetum coccineum. The sequence goes on from BQNB010075512.1 coordinate 30,006, forward strand.
TTGGTTTGTTAAGTGTTGAGGGAGAATAGCATCGTATACCTGTGTGTCCTGATGTTTAGAAATGACTCTTATTGTGGTGAACATGAGGTCATCCCTGGCATAGTGCCAAAAAATCTTGTTTCTCCTTGGTATTGCCTGATCCTTTGCCATGAAGTAGTCTACAATGACTTTGGTGAAGCGTAGATAATACATGTCATTATTCTTTTTAGAATTCTTGTTCTCCACTTGATACACTAGTTGAAGAACATCGAAAACTATGGATCCCCAAGATTGACTGGGTTCCTTTTTGTTAGCAGATACAGATTTAAGAACCTTAGATTTGCTAACAGGGACAATATTTTTAGATTTCCTAGGTTTCCGTGAGTTAACCAATGTTACGACAGGTTTAGATGTTTCAATATCTCGAGCAGTTAGTTTCCTAAGGGGCACTTCAGTAGTTGTTGTAATCCTAGTTAAAGGGCACGCATTTCCTACTATAATGAAGGTCCGACCAGTAGGTCTCCAGATATATCCAATATTTGTAAACACCTTTCCTGTTGATTTCTAAACTTTTCTCTTTGAATTTTTCTTAACAAATTTAGATTTAGTACCAGCATTCACATTACTGATAATATCAAGAACACACAAATCATTATTATCAGAAAGCATGCAACCATTACACTTAACACATTTAAGTTCAGAATTCGCATTAAGCTTGGAATGCTGCACATGAGCAGTTCCTTTAGGTTCAACAACACAATCTTTATTTTTCAAACTAGATTTAACTTTCCTAGGGTGTGCTTCTACTTTATTCTTCTAAGTACTATTTGGTGTTTGCTGAATCTTATCTTTCTTTGTATTGCATGAAGGCTGTGATCCGCTAGCACTAGTAGACGGTTTTACTCCTGTAAAAGACAACATAGGTTTGTTAGAAACTAAGTTCGATGTAGAGGTTGTTTTTGTGATTGTGTTTCATGAGGATGTGACGGGCTCAGTGAATCTAACTCTTTTGTTCTTGTTCTTTGAGGCCACAACCACTATTTTTCCATCAGTATTGTTGACATTAGGGCATGTTTAAATGATGTTTGTAAGCAACTCCTGAACTAGTTTAGCATACCTACAGGTCGATTCTAAGGATTGATCTAGTGGATATTTTGATTTAACATGTTCAACTAGATCCCTAAGAACAGTAGCTTCTTCCCGAGTGTGCTTAATATAGGCAGAGCGAGCTGTCTATTTATTGAACAATTTAAGGGTTATTGGTTCCACATCAATCTTACGCATTTATGGATCACTAGGGTGTTTTGTAACATCATTATCAACTGGAGCTTTTCCTTTAAGTCTCCTTAAATCATTCTTGAGAGCTGTAATTACCAAAACTTTTTCTTGAAGACTAACATTTAAATCAGATATTTCTACAGACTTTAGATTGACTTGATTAATTAAATCATCACATTGTTCT
>BQNB010075513.1:0-25385 GCA_026074375.1 Tanacetum coccineum
ATGAATTTATTTTTGGACCCCTTAAATATTTTAGGTGTTTTCAATGTTTTACAAATATTTTGGGTGATTTATAAACACATGTTTTACAAAACATTTAGGGAATGTTTGGTTCACCAATTTAAAATCACAGGTTTTAAATTTTGTACAAAATTAAAATTCTGATGTTTAAAATTGTGATGTTGTTATTGACTAGTAAATGACATAGTTATCCTCAAATATAAAAACACACTATTTAAAACAATTGGCCCCACCACATTTAAAGGGGTACTTTTGTCAACCAAGTATCAGAGCGAGTTTGGTTTGTGGTTTTTGTTTAAAAGGAATGAGATCAAACTAAAAACCACACGTTTGGTTTGACTCTATATGATTTAGAATAGTGCTTGATACCCATTCGAGTGGGGACACACAATTTCTTAATGCAAGCTTGGTTTCATCTGACATTGTGACTTTTTATTGTCTTTTTGTTACTTTTTCTTGTCTTCTTATTTTTAAAAGATTTGTATAGGCCAACTACTATTTTAATATTCAACAAAATTTATTATAAATAAAATTATATCAGTTATATATTTTTTCTTTCCTACATCAAATTTAAATTCAAATCTTAAACCCATAAACAAACCAAACATGCCCTCAATATATATACAGCCCACATGAAAATAAAATGCATCGCTCTATAGGAGAATTCTTAACCCCTCAGTTTCTAACCCCGCCACATTTTAAATCTCCACCTTTTCGTGTATCAAACACAGTTGTTTTATAAAATTCAAATTTAAACTCAATCAAATATACCCAAATTAAGTGAACCAAACATCTCATTAGGTGTTTTATAAACATTTTAGGTGTCTTCAAGATTTCTGGGTCTTTTATTTGCTTTAGAGTCTTCATCATTTCTCTTGATATCATATAAACTTTAAAGCGTGTGATCTTTAACACCTAAAATATCAATACCTAACATTAACATTTTTGTTAATCATAAAAAGGATTTTTGGATATTTTGACAATTTAGGATGTTTGAATAAGATTTTTGAGTCTTTATAAACATATTTTCTCTTAGAGACATTTGAGCTTTAATTTTTCGATTGTTATTGTTTACGGTCAAGTGACGAAGCTTTATTTTTTTTTGGGTAACCATGGTTTTTGACCTTTTGGTCGACTAATCCACGGGGTTTGAAGCTATCGTCACACAAACTCAAAGCCCTCCCTTTTCAGAAGGTTGGCGTGGTCACTTCAAAGTTGACGTGGCCACTTCAAGTAACGAAGCTTATAGGTCAATGCAAACCGCAAGGACAGTGTGATTTACTCTTAAAATTATATGTTAATTATACTATATAGTTAAAGACCAAGATCGTTGCCCCGAGGTTGCATTTAATGCATCTCCCGACCCGTGATCCGCTTAGCCCTTTCTTTGCCCGACCCACTCTAACACGTGTCTTCTTCAATCAGATATATCAACCGAACAATACCATTCTCCCTCATCAACAATACCATTCTCCCTCATCCATCATCAATCTTCTCTCTCTAAAATTACTGCTTCATATCGGCTTTAAACTAATTATTTACTAATTTGCATGTCGCTGTGTCGATAAAGTAATTTGGGCAAAAATGTTCAAGTGTCTCAGCACTTCATCTACAACTAAAATTACAGGTAATCAGTTGGTGGGTTTTGTTATTGTATTCAAGGGGTATTTTAGAAAGATGTAGATAAGTTTTGTTGGTTGAATGGGTTTATGTGGAATGTTTTGATTTGCGATTTAAGTATAATTAGTCGTTAGGTTTGTTTTTGTTTTTTTATACAAACATATTTGGGGGTTTCTTAAATTAAAGTTTCAAGTTGAAAATTTGTGTGGGTTAATTTGTGACTTTCTGAAATTAGGTGTTTTTTGTTGTTAATTTTGATAAGGAGCTCATAGGTTGGTGTATCGAGAGGAAGGATGAAGGCGTGAAGATGTACAAAGAACTCTGGGTCACGAGTTGGTGTTATGAGTTCTTTTATTACACTTTTGTTTGAGCCGGTCGTGGTGGGTGAAGAGGCTAACAGCCAAATGAAGATATGGTTGTGGTGCATATATAATAACTACTAGCTATAACTTTGATCGAAAATAATCGACTAATATGTCTAACCGTAAATTTGCATACTATAATGTTATAATGAAAATTTGCATATTACGTACTAGATGTCGAGTTATAGTATAGTGAAGATGCAAATCAGTTTTAGATAATATGGTTAGGAGTAGCTGCAACAATATAAGGGGTGTTTGGGATTTGTATCTTGCAGATTCAAGTCAATAATCATATAAGTAGTTTTGATAAGCAATCGCCGACAATGCCGAATTGTCATTTAATCATATAAGTAGTTTTGATAAGCAATCGCCGACAATGCCGAATTGTCATTTATATGATCATCGAGAAGCGATTTGATTGACGGCATTTGGTAATGAGTGAAAACACGTATTTTTTGCATTCATCAAAGTGCCACAATACTAGATGAGTGGCAGTCCACACGAGATGATAAGTGTATTTTGTATACAAAAAGGCCATGTTCATGTTGATTAAGGAATAATTCGTCAAGATTTCTTGAAAGAAAGCAACTAACTTGCTATTTTTTATGCTTTTGTCAAAAGAAATATATAGTAAGAGTGGTAAATTGTATTGCTAAAATGCACGCTGAAATGTGTGTGCTTAGTTATGGTTCAATGGTGTGGTTCAGTGGTATGGGGTGGTGGTTTAGCGGGCGTAGTCCAGGGGGTATGGTTTAGCGGGTGTGGTTCAACAGGGTATGGTTCAGGGGGGTATGGTTGAGCGGGTGTATAATGTTGCATAACAAATTACAGAAACTAAAAAATAATGCATATCTAACTTGAGCCTTAAGTAGGTGTTTCTATGTATTTTATGTGAAACATAAAATGTAACGGAAAACTGTATTCTGTGTAGGACGGAGATCGAAGCTGATTACATAGGCTACTGTAAAATATATTAAAGAAGAAGATGATGTTCTTTCAGATGTTGATTGGGAGTTCGTTATCTGAGACAGTGCCGATATCAGCCTAATTAATCTATGCAACTGATTAAATTGGTAACTCATTTTGGGCCTTTTTTTATTCTGAGTTTCGCATTTTATAAGGAATAATTTGTTAGTCAATTAATATTACGCAGATAATTAGTTAAGGGGGTGTTTGGAATAGCATTATAAAGTGTTTTGACACACAAATTAGATGGTCAATAGTAACTGAGTTATGTTATGGGTGTCAGTTTTCAGCCCCCGTTTCTGAAATTTGTCGACTTGGCTGGAGGTGGAAAATTGGTGGGTCCTCGGGTTACGAAAAAGTTCAGCGGCTTTACTCGAGGCTGAAACAACAGCAGCATGGGCGGGTTTGGTTAAAGGGTCAATACCGGTTAGTTTGTATGCACGGGTCGGAAATGGGGCACGCCTTCTTAGTTTATAGGTTCTATTTTCTCTTGAATTTCAGGTGCTCTTTTTTCAGGTTAAATGTTGGTGAATTTGACATTAATAGTTAGTTTACGCTATTCAAGCAGGTTGGGTAACGGGTAATGGTAATATTTTTTTACGGTTTGAAAGGTGTGGGAAACCGGGTCACTGAAAAAAGGAAACGGGTCAAAATTGATTTTACCAGCATAAACATGAGAGAAAAAGGGGTGCTTGAACACAGATTTTACAACTTCATGCACTGTTTTTTGACAACTTCTTATGCTGTTTTTAAACAGCTTTCCATGCTGTTATTAAAAGCTGTCATAAAAAAACGACCTACCAGCCCCATGGGTAGTTTACTTTATCGGGGGCTGCTAAGAATAATCCGAATGTGCCTGATAGTTATTAGAATGATTTTGGATTGTTCGACACGAATGTTTTACTGAATTTTACGTTAGATGATCAGTTTTATGAAATAGCGTTGGCTTAAAGAAAAACGAAAGAATCATGTGGACCTAAACAATTACTCTTTTACCTTCATATCTAGCGTAGAACACTCTAAAATTACATCTAACGGACACTTTCTAACTATTATTTTCTCCGGGTTTTATTAAAACATTAGCAAATCCAAACGAAATACTGATTATACTTATATCTCGCATACTAAATCTTCTTTATGTGTTTTTATCAGAAACATAATTGGGACAGTTTTTCATAATGGCGCGGCTCCGTGCAGGATCTAGCAGCCGTGAACTTGAAGGTGAACAAGATTTTTGTTTTTTTTACTTGCCGCATGGTATTTATTTGATATTATACCTTTAGTATAGGTTTCTTTGTTTTTGTACTATATCTACTCTTCTTATTTTTCCATCCGTTGGATTGCTATTCATATGTGCTTATTCTTTTTGGTATAACAGGCGGGTAAAACTACATACGCTATAACCAACTTGATAATAAATAGCTCCCATGAGCAACAAATTATCTTCTATAAAGTTTGTGTTCAAGTAAGTATTAGCTCAAGTGCTTTAAACGTCTAATTAAGAAGTTTGGAGTGGTTAATACAACTGATTTTTTTATTTTCAGAGTGTCCTACATACTGAGATGCAATACTTGCTTTGTATGTTCCCACATTAGTTATAGGTATGAGACACTTATTAACTGTTAGAAGATTACTTTAAGCACAAATGCCATAACGAATGTAAAACATGTGATATGCTGGGAAGTGGCGGATGAGTTGAAATGCAAAAAACGTTAAAAGGTGGAAAGAATCAATAGAGAGAAAAATCAGATGGAACTAAAAAAAAAAATAAACAACTCAAATCAGCACCAATTTTTTTTAAAGATATAATTAAAATTTCTTACACATACCTGCAATTTGAAGCAAGAAAAAAAAAGATGTAGATGAAAGGGAAGAAGAAACTCTCATCATGTGGTTTGTGTGTGTGTTTTTCTGGATTATATGGGAGGTGGAGACAATATTTGAGAAACAGGTGGATGGGTGGGGGAGACACGTGTTGCAGATAGAAGGGCAGAGAAGAAAAGTTACTCCTTATACAAAATTAATTCTTATTTCACATACTTAAATTTTGAATTTTAAAATTAGGGTTTTATCATAATTTGAGGGTTTGTCATAATTTAGGGTTTTTGTTATCCTATGGTCTTCAAGTATCAATTCTCTAATTTTTCGCTTTAAATTCAATATGTTTTGTTACTTCTGACTTCTGAGGTTATTTTTAGTCGTGAATAAATGGGGCGGTGACCGTGGATACAATCAAGGTGGTACGCTGCAAGTAGGCGCTTGCAAGTATCAACAAGGTGGTGGTATGGGTTTCCAGCTATTGTTATGATGTTAAGAAGATCAGATGTTCGGATACACGCACGATAGTAATGTAAGCTTCTGGAAAACTTTTACTTAAGTTATAATTTAAGGCGTGAAGCGAGTAATTGCAGCTAGCCCAACACCAATACATTAGGCATACAACTAGGCACGTTTGTGGGGATTCAAAATCATTAGGATATTCAGTCATTATCATCCACGAAGGATATTTTGACCTTAGTCTACGATAACCTGATATGGAACACTCGGAACCAATATACATATAAAAAAGCTCAAAAATAAGTTTGGCCCCAAAGCACTACTTTATGCAACAACTTTTTCGGCGTTTCTCATAACTTTTAATACTAAACAAAAACCGGGAAGCGATATTACTATTGCATCACATATAAAGGGTGTATTCTATAGGAAATGCTATGATATATATTAGCACAATCATCAGTTTCAAATGATTTTTGGATTGCTTATTAAAACTGCTTATGTGGTTATTTTAGAAATAAGCACTTTTAAGTTGCCTGCTAATTTTGATTAACGGATTATCTGATAAGTAATTTGCATTAGCAATCACAAACACACTCAAAACTGTTAGGGGTCAGCTAATCTATGATAACAATTTGAGAGTAGCTGCGATGAAGCTAAGTTTAATTGATTTTTCATAAGTGGTGACTGTATTTATTACAGGATACGAGATCAAAAGCTGTCGACGCAGTTGTTGACGGCTATGATGCCATTACCTTGAGTCCACACAAGTTTCTTGGAAGGCATGGATTACCAGGGATTCTTCTCATGTATGAGGCCTTATATGAGCTGAAATATTCTTACATAGATATGATGAAACCCGTTGGCCTTGGAAGGTATATCTTTATATGTTTACCTCTTAATATTCTTGGTTACTGTTATGGCTTAGGTAGTTAATAGCTTATATGAATTTTCACAAAAAGCCTATAGAAAAGAAATCACCACAAGATTGTGAAGATGATATACAATGATATCTTAAGGGGTGTTTGGGGTTGACTTTTTGAGAAAGTTATTTGATCTTCCCTTTATAAATGTAAATAATCCAAAAACAATGTTTAGGAAAGATTTTGGGAAAATTAATTTTTTTTCCATCGACACATCATTTGTTTTGAAAATGCAATTCCAAACACCCTACATATGTAAGCGTTACTATCTCACTTTAATAATGCATTCTTACGGGGTGTTTCTAACTGCACCTACTGGCAAAGAGTCTTTTTCATATAGCTTATTCAAATTAGCGCTTATATGGGTTGTTTGGGAATGCTTAATGGAACTACTTATCAAGGGAAATTGAGTGTAATTGGTTATCAGATTAATAAATAAATGCAGGATATAAAAGGAACTTAACAGAATATAAGTAACATGTATTAAACATATAGACATGGTGATCGCATACACTATTAAGCAAAAATATTACATACGTGATCAGGTGAAGAAATGTGCATATGTAAACAACCGTGCTAATGATATTTGTAGCGAAGCTAACTTACCCCTACAATTTCATGCTTCGGTATGTAAAAATTGATACCCAACAGAATAAATATGTTACTTAGGCATGTTTTTTGGTTTGTGATCCTGCATTTTCATGAAATTTCAGTCGCGAGAAATATCACAAACCGAACCATGAAATTGCAGGGGTAAGTTAGCTTTGTTTTTTATTGTCTGTCATTGTCTTTTCCATCTAATCTTTTGATTTTATTTTTTCTTGATGGCATCAACAGATCATGATTTAGGAGGTATAAACCACTATCGAATAATAATTTGCACACATCTTAGCCCACAACACAACATACAAGTTATATTTTCTTTGTAAACGCCCGTTATTGAGAATATTTTATCTTCTCTTACAGTTAGAAGCCGCTTTCGTGAACTTAGTTGCTAAAGAAAAACTTTCTAATGTTTAGTTAGAGATTGCAGCAAGGTATGGCGCACAGACATGAGTTTTATAGTATTTATTTTCTAACTCGGTTTCTTAAGGTTCATGCGATCATGAAAGTTGTGGAGTCGTATAATGGATCTGTAAAGTTTTAAGGATACAATGATACATATTATAATCCTAAGTCAATGTGACCCGTACCTCTTTTGGCTGTTAAGAACTATTTAACCTTACTACAGAATAGTGAACTAACACTAAAATTTGTTTTGCAGGTTTTGTTGATGTGAGAATTGTAAATATATGAAGTAGCACTGTGCATTATGATAGGAATCACTTCGATAACATTCAGAACCGGTCACATGTTTGTACTGCTGAACATCCTCGAGTGCTACGTCATCTCCAGCTAATGTAAGCTTTCTATCATCTTGAAGTCATGATTGTGATTCAGTTACTTAAATATAAAGAGTAATAAATTATTTGCATAATGGTTTTATATCAGGCTTCCAATGTGTTAATGCAAATATCTTTCTTACAAAAGATTAGTTCATTAATTGGTTATTAATTTCTGAATAAATAGGGAGCTTTTGGGTTTGCTTATAAAGCAAATAATATCAGGTGTGAAGTACTGCCACTGGAGCATGGTGAATATCATTCGTGTATTCATTTTATAGAAACAAGATGTGGAAGTCCTAACTACGATGCCCCATAGGTAAACATACAAGTTTTAAACTAATTGTAGTTTTGTTTTGAGTCATATTGGATACAAAAAGCTTATCTTTGTCTTGATTTCTAAATGTGTAGTTTGGCGCTATTGGACTAACCGATGGCATCTGCAAAAGCAAATCAAAAGAAAACAAAGTGTGCAATGCAGTGAAGTATTGACTTTTAAATTGTGAGACTTTAAATTTTGATCAATCTGTACATAGTATTTGCTTAATGTAGACAAATCTGTATGCTTTTGTAAAAGCCGTATGCAGTACATAATTTTGGTTTAGTAGATAAATCCTCATCAGTACGCGATTTTCCAGATTCTGTTATAGTTTCGTGGAGCGAAACACACACGACTCTATTTTCAACTCAGTGTCGTTTATTATGTTCAACCAGAAAAAAGGATAGACTCACGCTCCGCATCGAAGGGCGGGCTAAAAACCTTGCTTATATTAAAGAGCAAGATTATTCAATCGAGGTATATTAATGAGGTGTTTTAATGAACCCGTCCGACCTGAGTTTGTTACCCAGTTATGATACACGTACCCTCCACCTGTCTTCTCTCCCCCATCCCTATAAAAGTACACCTCTCTCTCTTCGTCTCCTCCAACTCTCACTTCCACCTGTTTTTGCACCGCCCCAATAGAATTACTCAAATCCCAAAACTCACATCCAGATCTAAAAACACATACATTTGATTTAACCCAGTCACCACGCATAATTTTGGCCACCAAATAAACATAATTAATTCATGCAGCAGGTTTAAAAAACGAAATTGAACAACAACTTTCATCAAGAATATGATTTTGAAAACAATAATGCTTCCATACGTATGATCTTTTCTTTAATTTAATTCTATTGATGTTTTTATCTTAAAAAGGGGGGAAATGGTTTTTAACAAATCTACCTATTGTGTGTTGAAACAGGTTTTTTGGACTCTGGAGAATGAGAGATGGAGATGAGAAGAATGATGAAGTTAATTACGAGAGCCTTCATGTATATAAAATTATTGATTTTTTTGTTAGTAAGATTTTATTTCTTTGTATGGTTTGTTCAATTTTTTTAAGTTTGTTTTGTGAGTATGTAGAAAGACCAAAAGACTTCACAAATTGAATAATTTCTAATAGCTCTGAGTCGACATGCTTATAGGAAAAAGGCAGAGGTTTAGGAACTCATGATATGCTTAATTTAGGAAATTGTGGATTAGGCTTTTGAGTTTATGGCTTAGGGGGTGTTTGTTTCGGCTTATATAGCGGGTTTATGGCTTATTTGGTTTTGCGCTTATGTTTCATAAGTTCACTCTTTGTGGCTTATTTTGAAACTTATCGGCTTATGTAAGTTTACTATGTTAGAATGAACATATATAAGCCGAAAAGTTTCAAAATAAGCCACACAAAGTGAACTCATGAAACATAAGCCCAAAACCAAATAATCCATAAGCCCGCTATATAAGCCGAAACAAACACCCCTTTATTAGCTTAAGTTAACAAGCTATTGTTTATTAGCTCTAAAAAGAGTGACCTTATTAGCCTTTTCGGTTTCAATATGAATGTGACTTACAGAGATATAATTCAGTCACGTCACAAGAAAGATAATGTGACAGTCGAGCATCATTATCGGGTTGGCCCAAAGGCACAAGTTACTCTATACAGCTACGTGGATTTGCTAAATCAGTTCATGCTTAAACAGGGAAAAGTGTGTGTACCCGTTCGAACCTGGAACCACATGACCCTGTTTACAAAGTGAATGTTTTAACCAAAACCCCATTTGACCCATTACCCAAATCTGACCTATATCAGGCAAATCTAATATTTGGAAAAGCCATAAGTTTAAATTTATTTGCTTATAAGCTTATTGCAATTTGTTAAGACCATAAACTAAGCTAATCGAAACGCCCCTCAGATAAATTAGGCAAACGTGACACTTTGACAGAAAGTCAATAACATAATACATGATGACATACTATGTATAATAAACATAAAAAAGTACATAGTTGATCCCTTATCTGCTGATGGTGTTTTGGCATTGCTATCAAATAGTGTCAAAAACGCAAATAGGTCATTAATACTTATCTAGGTTCTTGATAAACCAGAACAAATCTCCTTTAGTCCTTTTGTATGAGGTAGTTTATGTTATGATAATATTACAATCTATTTTTGATATTGTCAGTTATGCATAGAACATCTAATATAATTACACTATTTTAAAATGCTACTTATGCAACATCTCAGAATAGGTTATTACTCTTTTCTTATTATCTTGCCTTTTTTATAGTACAATGCCTAATAGGTTCTCAAGTTGGTAAAAGGCCGAAAACAATGAGGCTTATGAAAATAAGCTTGATATGAGCCAAAAAAAACCTGTATATGCTATTTTTTTTATCTTGGTAAAGTTTAAGAAACGTATGGTTTACTGAAAAAATATGTGAATAACAACTACCCCGGACGACTATATTATTATCACAATTTAGTTATCTCATAATGTGTACTTTATTATAGCTGATTATCTACACAAAATAGTGGTGTTTTTTGATACCAGTGCTTTGAAGAGAACAAAAATCTGACATTGTCTATCATGGAATATCAAACCTTGGCAAGTTTCAAGAATGCGTCAGTAAATTTTTCTAATAGAGGTGGTAGTAAGGGTGGTCAGGTAATGGGTAAAAACAGTTTCAGGTCGAAATAATGTAGTTACTCTTTTATGCGGGTCATATTCAGTTTTGGCCAACATTTTGAACTTTTGTTTGTAGTGATTAGTAGATATTACTGTAGTATATTGTACTGAATAACGATATAGGTTTTAAATTTACTGATGCTGAAAGTTTTATGCATCACGAATACACTTTGGGCGATGTTGAAACTATTTTACTTTAGGCTTATTTGGTTTTTGTTTTACATCTTTGCCCAGTTAGAGATTATGCATAACCCGGGTGGATTACTAATAAGTAAACTAGCTGAAATTGCCAAATGTAGGGGGTGTTTGGGATTGCTTACTGAAACTGTTTCTGTTAATTATTTCATACAAAAGACAAATTTGAACTTTCGATTCAGCAATTCCAAATTGTTTTCTCAAAACAACTTACTTGCAAACAGTTAGATAATAAAGTATCAGATAAATATATGCCAAAGACCCTCCGTGTTAGAAACATAATATTCAGTCTTACAAAGCATACTTGCAAATAAAAGGGTCGAAACATTTATGAACTTTTAGTCCTTCGAATTGGTTTGGTATAAACGAAGGTTGAACCTGGCTTGCTAACTGTTATTTGATAATGTATGAGACTATAGTTGTGATTTTGAGTTTCATTGTTAGTATTGATAAGACCTATTAAGTTGTGTAGGTCAACTAAGGTTGTCAGATTTCTAGATGATTAACTCTCTTTTAATGTTTCTTACTCCCTCTAATAATTCTTTATAAACGTTTAAAATTGATTTCGATAAATAAACTTCACAGCGTACGGGGTTGGAGTTCATGGAAATGATGGCTGTCTATCAAGAAGGTGCCTACAAGCGCTTATGCAGGTAATATATCTGATGAAATCTAAAAAATTTGTAGTATGCTTAAGATTACCAAATGTTGATTTAGATATTATCTTTTAGATGCTATACTGAATAAAGATTAGTGCAATTTCGTTTTGAGAAGTTTAGTTATCTACTAAAGTGGGCTAACCTGATGAGTGATGAGGCACACTCTAATACAAAAAACACAAATAACAAGTTCTCTAGGCATCGATGAAAATACCTTAAACTCATACCACAATTGAGCATAACCAGGAAGCAAGAATTAGAGAATATTTGAAAAGCACATAAGGACCACAGCTTGCTATTAGAAAATGATGAAAAAAAAACTCAGGGTGAACTTGAGAAGATATTGCAGGAGGCTAAAAATCATCTTGATGAATCAAAGAGGAAGGTGCAACAGCTTGAGGATAAGTCATGGTCTTCAAGTTGTTTAGTAGTTTACTTATGACTCTTACGTTTTGACTATCCGGTGTACTTAAATCCCACTACGGTAGACTTGAAAATGTGGTGGATTGTGCCCTATTCTATCAGTCAATTTATAGACTTTTGTTAAATGTTACTGTACTTGAGTTTGTTTGAGCTGCTGGAAAGACTAATGGTGCTTCTATATACAGAAACACGAAATTGGCAGCGATCTTTGCACAACCAAACACCGCTCATTTTTGGAAAGTGGATACTCTAAACACTACTCGAAGGAAGAACAGATGTGACTCTTCTATACTTACAGGTACATTAAACTACTACCTAAATGAAATGCAAAATACATATTAAAATAATTAAGAGTTGTGTTAACAAATTATATCGGCTGTACTCAGTGAGTTGGCGATCCGATTGTATCATGAGATGCCACTACACACATCAACTTCCTATTTCTTGGTCTGCTGCTGCTGACATACCACTACACTCTATTATGTCGTGCATTCAAGAAGAACACAACATATATGTTCAGGTAAGAATGCACACGCATTCCTTCTACATCTTTTCGCCTGTATTTGGACCGCACATATTTCGAAAATATTGCATTTTGTTCGGTAGTGGTGCTTATAGTTTTTATACATGTTCTGAACTTTAATTGGGTCTTAATGAGTACTTTTTTTTGCGGGTTAAATTCGGTCTATAACTTATGCGAAAAGTCCAATAATACATAATTTTCAAATAACTATTTACTGTGTTGTTAGAAACTGTTGAAAACACACTTTTTTTCATTCAGATATTTACTTACAGATGACCATATAATTGGATTCATTTCTTTCTGCTAATTGTTTTTGTGATTTACATTAGTTTCTTTGTAAAGAAACTTTTATAATAGAAACGCGACATGAAATGGTCTAAACTCTAGGGGATATATTTACGAGTATAGTTGGAATCCCTTATTATGTTGCACCAGAAGTTTGGTTAAGACATTACGGTTCTGAAAGAGACATATGGATTGTTGGCGTGATCCTTTACATTCTCCTTTCCGGGGTGCCACCATTTTGGGGAGGTGTGACATAGCTTAATGTAGTTTTTATCTATTTTTTATACTGCATCGTGGCCCTTTTCATTTGTTTTCGTTGCAGAGTCTGAAAATGATGTGTTTAGGGAGATCTTACAGGCCGAACTTGACTTTTCCTTTGAACTGTGGCCTATCTCTGAAAGTGCTAAAGATTTGATCAAGAAAATTCTTCTTAGAGACAGAAGTAGACGAATAACTGCTTGACGGATAACAGAATACACATTCTCAAATGCTAGCACATTTAGGTAACTTTCAAGCATATATGATTAATGCCGTAAAATAAACATAGTTTGTGTTGCTTTAGTGAATCAAATATTGATTGAAGGACCGAAGAAATATCATCCATATCTACATTACCATATATAATAATAGCAAGTTTACTTCATTCATAGATAAAAAAACAAGAGAAAAAAATTCTTTAAAATAACGTACGCAAAATTTGCATAAGGATGAGACCTTTAGAGTGTTTAGACTGTTAAGTGTTTATCGACTTATTTGCTTATATTTTGATAATATAAGCACCTAGGGTGGTGCTAATATTTAAGTGCTTATAAACCATAAGTAAATAGTCTAATATATGCAAACCCAAACACCCCTTAAGTATTTTCAGTGACTCTACAGGCACATATCATGATGCTATACCCAGGGGAATTATTAAGTTATTTGGGGTCATTGTTTTAGATAACTTTTAGTAAGGTTATTGAAAATGTGTTGTCATTTGCGCATTTAACATGGATTTTGTGACCTTAGGAATATTGTGTTGGTTTCGACATTTTTTGTCTATCCCATCTTAAAGCAAAATGGCAATGAAAAAAAAGGTTTCAATGTTTATTTCATTGATTTGGTCCATTGGCTGCGGTATATGAAAATGTGATTATTAACATTCTGTTTGTGAAATTTTTAGATGAAATTGACTAAATTACGCAAATATTGTTTGATAAATTGACACGCTTTGAAGCTTAAATATATGTGTTTACTAGGATGACTTGGTACAATGGAGATAAGTTAGCCTCCTTGAGATACCTTAATTACAAGTTTAGTTTCAGTTAATTCTCTTCTTTTACTATTAGATATTAACTTTAGAATGATAGGATTTCCAGTTGTATAGTAGTTAAAACTTTGAATGGTCCAACCATATATACTCAAGCCAATGTTATAAAAAAATGCTAGAAAGTCATATGCAAATTACTTATTCAAAGGTAAACCTTTTCTATGTTCCTTGCATTGTCTTTTTAACAATTTACTTAATCTGTAATGACTAGAAAAGGGGCTGCTAGAATTTGTAATTTGGACTTCCTATTTGATGCTCCTACTTGAGGTATACTAATGAATTGTTTCTATTGGAAATTTGAAGTCATTATGTTCTGCTTGATCTCGACATATAAATAAAAGATTTTATGACCTTGCATGAGAAGTTTTTTGAAGTATCAACACTTCAATTTATGTATTGTTTGCATACATTATGGGTGAATTTAGAAGTTTTGGCTTATAATACTACTTGCTATTCTTTCAAAATATAAAATAATAATGGCGATATTAAAACAAGAAAATTTGGCTCCCTAATATTTTGGAACATAGTTTAGATGGTTTCAAGTTCTTTGGGGTCATTGTTTTAGATAATTCTTTGTGAGGTTATTGAAATGTGGTGTCACGTGCACATTTAACATGGAGTGTGTAGAAATAAACTCTCATGATCTAGGAAATATTGTGTTGTTTTCGACATTTTTAGTCTATTCCATCTTAAAGCAGAATGGCAGCGAAAAAAAGGAATTAAAAACTGTCAAATGGATTTTAATCCTAATTCTTAGTTTCAGATGTGTGTGCACAGGTGTGGAAATGCGTCCGCTAACTTGAATAGTCTTTGTTGCTATTCATTTGCATGTTTGTTTTTCTCAATGTAGATATCTAGGTAGTTACGCGCGTTTGATCCATAAATTATCTGATATCGAGGTCCATGACATAGAAATCTAACTCAATATATCTTTTTTGCAGGTGGTTGTTTGCACAGTGGAGGGTATTTGAGATGACAAATGCTGGATTCACTGTTTAGATAGCACGACTAAGGAGCTTTTGTGTGCTGTTTTTACAATTTTTGTGCGCTGTTTTTTATAGCTTTTATGTGTTGTTTAAATAGTTTTTGTGTTTACAGCAGAAATAAGGCATTTGTAACTCGCTTAACTTACTGATTCTCCATATTTCATTTTAGTTCTGTCAAGCGAAGCACAAGTGAGATTCCTCTTGACTCAACGCCGTTTAGCCTCGCGCTCCGTAGCGAAGCGCGGGCTAAAAACCTTGTTGTATTAAACTTCTTTGAATTTAATTATTTATATATGTATTATTTTACATGTTTATAAATTACAATATTCATAGATTACAACCTCTGGTGTAAAACGTCGCAAATTAATTAGCAAAGATATCACGGGAAGTGATGACAAACATTCTGCATCTATAGATGAAAAAGTGATGGAACAAAAACCATACGAAGCTGATGTTAAAAGTGTTAGATTTTTATTAATATATTATATTATTATAATATATTTATGTTGATTATTTAATTTAAATGTTTTGTTTCTTATAGATCAATATCAATAACCATGAGCGTGATACATTTAGTGAGGAATTAAAGGATAATATATCGACGTACCATGTTGTTGAAAACAATTACGAAGATGCTTTCGATATCTACCATTATCATGACTTTAAGTTCAACTGCAATTATTTTATTCATGATGATAGCGATCAAAGTAACCAGAGTAACAGCCTCAACACTCAAGAATCAGATGACACAGATAGTAATTACAATTTTTAATAATAATTTTTATTTATTTATTTTATTTTTTTATGAATTCTTATTAGGATTTTTTTACATTCGGATACTTTTATTCTGTTTTACAATTTTACCCTAATAAATTTACTATAATATAATATAGGGTAAAAGTCATATATTACCAACGTACTTTCCAAAATTTCCCGACTTGAACCCTTTACTTTTTTATTAACACCGAAACCCACGTACTTTCAATTTTTTAATCGACTTGAACCAAACGTTTTTACCGTTAGTTATTATGTGGCATCGTTAGTCCCTTTAGCTAACGAACGCTTTGCATCGTTAGTCTTTTAACAATAATTTTCTTTATATGATTTTTTACGTTTTCGTTCGTTTTTTTACGTTTTCGTTTGTTTTTTACGATTTCGTCTGTTTTTTTACGATTTCGTCTGGTTTTTTACCTTTTCGCCCTATTTTTTTGCGTTTTGCCCATTTTTTACGTTTTCGTCTGGTTTTTTACGTTTTCGTCTGTTTTTTTGCGTTTTCGCCATTTTTTTACGTTTTCGCCCGTTTTTTACGTTTTCGTCCGGTTTCATACGCTTTCGTACGTTTTATTACGTTTTCGTCCGTTGTTTCACGTTTTCGTCCGTTTTTTACGATTTCGTCTAGTTTTACGTTTTCGTTTGTTCTTTTACGCTTTAGCACGTTTTTTTTAAAATATCGTCTGTTTTTACGTTTTCATCCGTTTTTTTACGTTTTCTTTCGATATTTTACGTTTTCGTCCTTTTTTACGTTTTCGTTTGTTTTTTTACGTTTTCGTACGATTTCAACCGTGTTCGTACGATTTCGTCTGTATTTTATGTTTTTTTACGTTTTCGTCTAGTATTTTACGTTTTTTTACGATTCCGTACGATTTAAAAAAATGAACGAAGATTTAGAAAAACATGCGAAAGCGTAAAAGAACAAAACGTGCGAAACCTTTTTTTTTACGTTTGTTCTTTTATGCTTTCGCACTTTTTTTTAAATCTTCATTCGTTTTTTTAAATCGTACGAAAACGTAAAAAAACGTAAAATAAAAGACGAAAACGTAAAAAACATAAAATACAGACGAAACCGTACGAACACGGTTGAAATCGTACGAAAACGTAAAAAAACTGACGAAAACGTAAAAAATCAAAAGAAAACGTAAAAAAGGACGAAAACGAAAAAACAGACGAAATTTTTTAAAAACCAGACGAAAACGTAAAAAACAAACGAAGACGTAAAAAACGTGCTAAAGCGTAAAAGAACAAACGAAAACGTAAAACTAGACGAAATCGTAAAAAACGGACGAAAACGTAATAAAACGTACGAAAGCGTAAGAAACCGGACGAAAATGTAAAAAACGAACGAAAACGTAAAAAAAATGGCGAAAACGCAAAAAAACAGACTAAAACGTAAAAAACCAGACGAAATCGTAAAAAACGGACGAAAACGTAAAAAAACGAGCGAAAACGTAAAAAATCTGTTAGATATTAGAAAAAGACTCGGTCACCCCGTGTATTTTACTGTTTATTATAGCTCGTAGTTTAATAGTTAATAGTACGTTTTTCGGTTTTAAGTCGGGTACTAATACCCGGTATATTGTAAGTACTATATATAGTCTCTTCCAACTTTGGAAGAGACAAGCTAGTTCATTATTTCATTTACAAAAGAAACACTTTCTCTCTCTAGACTATTCTCTCTCTAGTGTTTCTCTCTCTAGAAACTAGCCAGATCCAAGAATCGACCCCGTGTTATGATATAGGATATACCACAATTGGTATCAGAGCTTATGGGATGATTAGATCGTGTGTATGTGCGAATTTTTGCTTGATTTAGCTCGAAAAGTGTGCCATAGAAAGTTCTAGCTCGTTTTTAAAGATCTCCGAATTTTGTTGTTTGTAATGATGAAGTTTGGGTGTTTCTAGTTGCTATTACCTTGTGGTATTGTGTTGTGCAAAAGAAATCAAGCAAAATCGTTCAAAAGGGTGATTTATAGGTGATTTTGTGTGAAAAACGTCGTTGTTCTTCGTGGAGAGTTGCCAGAATTTCTTCACGGCGGTTTGGTGAAAAATATTATTTTATTGAGTAGGTTACCAACCCTCTGACACACGGCGGGTTGCTTAAGTGGCGAGTTGCTCAAGCGGCGAGTTGTTACTAAGCAGCGGTTTGCTTACCGGCGGTTTGAATAGGCGGCGAGTTGCTCAAAGAGGCGAGTTGTTAATACGCAGCGGTTTGCTTAACAGCGGTTTGAACAGGTTATCAGCGGGTTGAATATTTTAAATAACAAATTTCTTAAGGAAACTCTGGCGGTTTGAAAACTCTACGGCGGTTTGATCAAAATATTCTTCGCGGCGGGTTGCTTAACTCTTCGCGGCGGGTTGCTTGGCAGCGAGTTGACTTCGGCGAGTTGCCTTAAAATTACACCGGCGAGTTGTCTTTTATCTTCGCGGCGGGTTGCTTGGCAGCGAGTTGTGTTCGGCGAGTTGCCCTAAGATTTCACCAGCGAGTTGCCTTAATTCCACCGGCGGGTTGCTTATTTCTTTGCAGCATTTACACCCTAAGTACGCCGCACATATTATCTTATGCGCCACACTTACTCAGTTAACATTTAATACTAGTGCATTTAATCACCAAGTGCGCCGCACAATCTTTGTGTTCGCCATACTTTCACCTGAATTTCAGCCTATAAATAGAGTCACAAATCTCTCATTTTAAAAATCATCTCATATCACAAAAACAACCTATTTTCAACACATACTCACTCTTTAATCATCCCATACAATTCCTTTTCTCCAAGCTTAAACACCATACCCTTTTGGGGATTCAAGATCGAAGAACCAAGAACGAGGTAGAATATCATACTAGTATAATCTAAATATTGAAGTTTGTCATTGAAGCAAGTTATTTTATGAACACCTTAGCCATGAGAGGCTAAATCTCTTATGACTACTCGGTGATGTTATGATAATGAATAAACATTTGGCATGATCGTGATCTCTTTAATCTCAAGCTTATGTTGCAATCCTATTATATCTTATCTTGTCAGTTTTGCTTATCAACTTAGATTATATAGTCATATCGTTATAGGTCGAAAGACCCGTTATGATCTATGTGGTTTTAAAGATTTGTCTATGGTCTTTATCGTTTGTGCCGAGAAATCCACTTTCGTAAATTGATAAACAAAATAAGCTTTGATATACTAGTAACTGGATTATTTGAGTGACACATTTGGTCTAGTTAACTAAATATAAGTCTTGAGTTAATCAAGTTAGTTTGTGAAAACGTTTTCTGACGAGAAATCCTTTTTATAAATTAAGGTTCCATCTTCGAGGTCAAAATCATTACCAATACTTATAAGTTATTTTCAACTATTCGAGTAGTCATCTTTATTATTACTGGTACAACAAAGCTATTTTCAAGTTAAAATTTATTTTCTTTCTGATTATCTTAACACTACTTAAATCCCTGTGGATGACCTGGTCTTACCTAAAAAGATTATACTACATACATAGTTATACTTTTACCCGTGTGTTTCCCTATAATAAAATTGGTATTTTCAGTCATTATAAATTTAAAGCTTTTGAAACACATCAAAGTTTTTGGCGCTGTTGCCGGGGATTTTTAAGTTGTTTTGTAGTTAACTCTGGAAAATTATTTTAACTCCCCCTCTTTTTTAAAAATCACCATACAGTTTTCTGGAAAACTGACCCAAAACAAATTCTCCCTTGGATGCATACACGTGCTTCTAATTCTGAACTTGTTGAACTGTTACCTGAACCTGAACGTACTCTGAATCAAAGACTTCATCGTCGAAACAGAAGAGTTCCATTCAATCAAAGAAACAATTCACCAGAAAACCTAAGAATTATCTGTCCATCAATTCTCAACATCAATTACTTCCGTCACTTTCTTGATACTCTTTGAAATTACGATCCAATAGATGATGAACCTTAGGGTCTTGCCGGAACTCTATCAGTTGTCGCTCACAAAGACACTCAGATTTTCTAGCCTCTACCCTCATATTCCTGATCTCGCAACACGAATTTGCCATAAAGGTAACCACTTGATCTCATCGAGGGAAACATCATGTGGTTAACAAAAGAACCGATCCTTACAGGACATAATCATGTATTCCTTGGAATCTGCGAATTATTATAGCATTATTGTTTTTATTAAGTAACTATTATTTAATCCTATGTTTAAAATACAGAGATACCAAAAATGACGTTGTCCGCCTGATGAAGTTTCCCCTATCACTATCTGGAGAAGCAAAAACATGGCTGGACGAACTTAACGAAAGAACTATTGAAACGTAAGATGAAATCCGAACTACTTTCATTAGCCGATTCTTTCCCCCAGCTCTTTTTGATCGACTCCTTGGAGAATTCTGCGCTTTTGCTCAACATGAAAATGAATCACTAACCGATGCTTGGCTTCGTATGAAACAAATGCTTCAAAACCACCATGGTCATAATCTATCCTAAGGAAATATTATAAAAAACTTCTACTATGGTCTCAGTGAAATAACTCAAGAGGTTCTAAATACCGCAGCCGGTGGTATTTTCCTCTCTAAAACACCAAATCAAGCTTATCAGCTTCTCGAAGATAAAGTCTTACTCAAGCTCGATTGGGCTAAAAATCAAAAAACCAAATCAACTCTTAAGAAAACCATTGATTTTGCCAATAAAGGTAGCATTAATTCCAATACTGACAAAATTATGGCCCCGAATGGATGCCATGACCATAAAAATAGATGCGCAGTACAAGGAACTTCAAGCTCGTGCTAAAAAACCAACACCCGATCTTGACGATGATGACATGCCCATGTCCTGTAAAGAAGAAGCAAAATTCATACAAACCTTCCGTAAGACTCGTTTTTATAATGATTACCGCGACAAAGACTCTAATCGCGATAATTGGTGTTTAAACGAATGGAATAGTTACAACCGAGACAACTATCGATCCAACACCGATGACAAACCCTATGACCTTCAAAAGCAATTCAATGATTTCATGAAGTCTCAATAATCAACCAACGCCTTTGTCAAAGAAACATTCATAGACCTAAAAACTCAACTCGAAACCGTAGCAAAAAATCATCAACCTTCGATCCAAAAAATAGAAACTAAGTTTGACAGACTCATTGACAAGCAATCTGGTTGACCTTCTGGATCTCTTCCTAGCAATACTCAACCAAACCAAAAAGGACACAACTCCAAAGCCTATCAACCACCACAAGCTCGTAATGAGCATGTGAATGCCGTATTCACAAGAAGTGGTAAATCATGTAATCCACCAGATAACCCGAATGATCAACAGAATAATTTTGAAAACCCTATCAATTTCGATAGCAATGATGAAGATGAAGAACCAACACCATAACCAGAAACTCAAGATCCCAAACAAGTCAAAGAAACTCCATTACCTAAACCATACAAACCAAAAATTCCATATCCTCAACGCCTAAGAAAAGAAAAATTAGAGGCCTAATACTGAAAATTTCTCGACATGATCCGCGCCGTTTGAATCAATGTACCTCTTGTCGACGTATTGGCTGGAATGCCCAATTATGGCAAGTTTCTCAAGGAACTAATAAGAAACAGACACAAAATTGAACCAATTTCTGCCACTTTCTTAAGCGATGAAAGTTTAACGATGATCCAGAAAAAAGTTCCACCAAAACTTGGAGACGCAGGAAGTTTCCTTATTCAATGTAACTTCAACAAAACCTTCTCCTGAAATGCCTTAGCCGACTTAGGTGCTAGCATTAACCTTATGCCATATTCGTTATATGCAAAACTATCTCTCGAAACTCATAAACCTACCAAAATGAGCATAAGATTAGCCAACAGATCATTCTAATACCCTGTTGGAATAGCTGAAAATATGCTTGTTGAAGTTGGTAAATTCACTTTTCCTGTTGATTTCGTTATTCTTGAAATGGAAGAAGATAGCAAAGTCCCTCTTATCTTGGGACGACTCTTTCTTCACACTGCTGATGCAGTTATTCGAGTTAAACAGAAACAACTCAATCTTGGAGTTGGGACTGAATGAATGATCTTTAATATCGATTTCGTAATGAAACACTCCTATTCGAACGATGATACATGTTTAAGTATCGATGTCATCTATGAAATCTTAGAAGAAGATTTTGATGCTCTTCTAAATGAAGGTAGAAAAATCCTCCATTCCATCGAAGGAACCCTTCTTAAAGAAGAAATCTTTTTTGAATTCGATGAATTTATGGCAATGACTACCAATGAAAATTCTGACTCTGAATCCGACACCGAAGAGCCACCATTCGAGAAAATCATCATCAACACCGATTATAAAATCAAAACATCTCTTGAAGAACCTCCTACAGATCTTGAACTTAAACCTCTTCCCGATAATTTGGAATATGTATTCCTGGAGGAGCCATCTTTCCTTCCTGTAATCATATCATCTAAACTCTCTGCTCAAAAGAAAAGCAAACTTGTATACGTTCTTAAAAAGCACAAGGAAGCTTTTGCTTGGAAAACAACAGACATTCCTGGTATTTTCCCATCATTCTGTAAACACAAGATACAGGTTCTGGATAATAAGAAACCAGTTGTCTAAAAATATAGAAGGTTAAATCCAAACATGCAAGAAGTTGTTAAGAAAGAAATTGTGAAACTCTTAGATACCGGTATTATCTACCTGATTGCCGATAGTCCTTGGGTTGGTCCTATTCACTGTGTACCAAAGAAAGGTGGTATTACAATTGTCACCAATGAAAATGATGAACTTGTCCCAACAAGAACCGTTACGAGTTGGCGAGTATGCATCGATTACCGTTTATGCATCAAATGTTAGAAAGACTCGCAAGAAATAAATATTTCTATTTCCTCGATGGGTTTTCTGGATATTTTCAAATTCCTATCGATCCTAATGATCAAGAAAAAACAACATTCACATGTCCTTTCAGAACATATGCTTATAGGCGAATGCCTTTCGGGCTATGCAATATCCCAACTACATTTCAAAGGTGCATGTTGGCAATCTTTCACGACATGATTAAAGAATCCGTCGAAGTATTCATGGACGATTTCTCCGTCTTTGGAAACTCTTTCGACAAATGACTAAACAATCTTGATAAAATGTTCCAGCATTGTAAAGATGCTCATCTTGTCCTTAATTGGAAAAAATGTCACTTCATGGTCAAAGAAGGAATTATGCTTGGACACAAGGTGTCTAGCACAGGACTTGAAGTCAACAAAGCAAAAATCGACGTAATCTTAAAACTTCTGCCCCCTACTAACATCAAAGGTGTTAGAAGCTTTCTTGGACATGCTGGTTTTTACCGAAGATTCATAAAATATTTCTCGAAAATTGCTCGACCGCTAACTAAGCTGCTTGAAAAAGATACTTCATTTGAATTCGATGACGAATGTCAAAAAGCATTCGATTTATTAAAAGAGAAACTCACATGTGCTCCTGTGATTATAAGCCCAAACTGGAATCTTTCGTTTAAACTTATGTGTGATGCAAGTGATTCGCAATTGGAGCTGTCTTAGGTAAAAAAGATGGTAAAAACTTTCACCCGAGCTATTTTGCAAGTAAAACTCTTAATCCAGCTCAACAAAAATACACCGTAACCGAAAAATAACTTATGGCTGTAGTTTTTGCATTCGATAAATTCAGATCCTATCTTATTCTATCAAAAACTATTGTTCACATCGATCATTCAGCTCTTAAGCATTTATTCAAAAAACAAGATGCAAAACCCCATCTTATTCGATGGATTTTATTCTTACAAGAATTTGACATAGAAATCAAGGATAGAAAAGGAACAGAAAATGTTGTTGTTGACCATTTGTCCCGAATTGAAAATGACGAGTTAAGTGATGACAGTGAAGTGGATGATAACTTTCCTAGAGAAACCCTTATGGAAATTAACACCAAAGATAAACCATGGTTCGCAGACTTTGCAAACTACTTGGTAGCTGATATTATACCAAAAGGGATGACATATCAACAAAAGAATAAATTCTTCTCTGACCTCAAACACTACTTCTGGGAGGAACCCTGCCTCTTCAAAGTATGTTCTGATGGAATAATCAGACGCTATGTATCCGGATTATAAACCCGAATAATCTTAGATCAATGCCACCATGGACCAACCGGTAGACATTATGGACCAAACGTAACCGCTAAAAAGGTCCTAGATTAAGTTTTTACTTGCCAACAATTATAAAAGAAGCTCATACTCTAGTTTAACTTTACGAAGCATGCCAAAAGACCAGAAATATATCAAAATAGGATGAGATGCCCTTAAACAACATTCAAGTATGTGAAATTTTTGATGTATGGGGTATTGATTTTATGGGACCATTCCCAAAATCGCATAAGTTTGAATATATTCTTGTCGCAGTTGATTACGTATCTAAATGGCCCGAAGCTCAAGCTTTACCAACAAATGATGCCCGAGTGGTTATCACCTTCCTTAAGAAGCTATTCTGCCATTTCGGAATGCCCAAAGCTCTAATCAGCGACCGAGGTACTCATTTTTGTAATAAAATAATGGAAAAAATGATGAAGAGATATGGAGTTAACCACCATTTCTCTACATCATATCACCCTCAAACTAGTAGTCAAGTTAAAAACACAATCAGAGCTCTTAAAAGAATTCTTGAAAAAACTGTTAAAGACAATCATGCTATTTGGTCAAGAAAACTTGATGACGCTCTGTGGGTTTTTCGTACCTCTTACAAAACACCTACTGGTACCACACCCTATAAACTTATATATGGAAAGAACTGCCACTTACCATTTGAAATTGAACACCGTGCATACTGGGCCTTGAAGAATTGCAACCCAGATCTCATTGCTGTAGGTGAAAAAAGAATGTTCCAGTTACATGAATTAGATGAACTTAGACATCAAGCCTATGAAAACTCTCGATTATACAAGGCTAGAACCAAAGTTTGGCATGATAGAAAACTACAAATGAGAAAAGAATTCAAACATGGAAACAAGGTTCTGCTCTTTCACTCAAAGTACAAATTTAAACAGCCAAAACTTAGATCCCGTTGGCTAGGACCAAACGTAGTAAAATATCAATATCCGTCCGGATATGTTGAACTATATGGTAAAGATGAAAAAACGTTTATTGTTAATGGTCGTCGGCTAAAACTATATCATGAAGAAGAAGATTATAATGACCCAAAGGAAGAAGTCACTCCTTTCTTTCCCAAAGAATGACTCACCAAGTTCGAGTCTAACTAACGACTCTTTTAAAAATTAAGCGCTTCTCGGGAGGCAACCCGTGCTTCAACTTAAGTGTGAAGGAGTCCCTCATCCATTCTTCTGTCATATCCTTTAATTATTTTTTCTAAAAAAACAACAAAAATATTTCCTTTTTGTGTGCTTTTGTATGTTTACCTTTTATGCATGTAATATAGTTTAAAGATTTTGGAAACTTATGAAGTCTACTCAAGGATAGCTCTCTCGCAGCTATATATCTATATGCCCCGGAAAGTATCGTTTTCCCTTAATTTTCCTTATTTTATCTCACATTAAGGGCAATGTTCAACTTAAGTGTAGAGGGGAACCAAATAAGAAAATTAATCATATCCTTCCATGTTTGCCCTATTAAAAAAAATTCTAAAAAAAATCAAAAATTATATATATGCTTTCAAAAATTAAAAGATGCTCTTAGTAAGGCAAAACCAACCGGATTAACGCTATAGCT
>BQNB010075514.1:0-31446 GCA_026074375.1 Tanacetum coccineum
ATTCCTAATTGTTCAAGCTATTTTTCGTAATTTTTTCAGGATTTTTATAAATAGTTTAGTATTTTTAAACATTTAATTTTGTTAAAATCATTTTTAATTCATAAAAAATTATAAAAAAGTAAAAAAAATATAATTCTTTTTTAGAAAAATTTCTTTTAACATTTAGGACTTAGGAAAATTAGATTTGCGTTCGTAGGGTTTAAATTGCAAATTTTCGATTTTTAAAGACCTTAGTTTTTGGTCTAGTTTTCTTTGCCTTAGCTTTTTAGTCAATTAAAACTTATAAAAATCAAAAAGATCATTTTAGTCTTAATTTTGATAATTTAGTTTTTTTTAGGTCCCGTTTAGGATTCCCGTTTTACATATTTAGTTAAAGTTTAATTTCCCGTTATTAAAGTTAGGTTTAATTGTTCCTTTATTTGTTCACTTTTAGGATTTTAGAAAACAAATCATTTTTGAACCAATTCAAATCATTGTCGAAATAACAAACGTGGTCTCAATTTCATAAATCTTTGGGAAAACGACCCGGTAATCACTTACCGGTTAAAACGTGTAGTATTTTTGTAAGATTTTTCCTACTACCTTTGTCCTCAAGGGTAGTTTTGGAATTTTCTATACTTTGGATATTATTACGTATATAATTGAAATACATCAGATGTATTATCAAGGACTATGGCTGGAAATTTGGTTTCGAAGTTTGTAAAGCAGTCGTCCTCATTTTCATAATATTTCATCTTACCATACGCGGCAGTTTGCCAATTAAACATCTCACCCCGACTTAGAGCTTTCTCCTCTTGAATTCTGATGTATTCCTCCATAGTGATATTGGGGTTGTCCATTATAACCTGTAATATAATAGCTAGAAAGAAGATGGTTTTCATATTAGCTTTAATACGCCATATTCAGTAAATTAATACGCCGTTCCGTGTATTATGAAAGGAGTCGAATATGCTGTATTGGTTTGAAAATTATTACGCCATTTCCATAAATTGAATACGCATCGTATTGGAGTTCTCTGACTCAGAGTATCTTACTTATAATAATGCAGAAAACAAACTACGCAATATGCAAATACACTATAATGAACACAAGATAACAATTACAAATAAATTTAAACCAATTAGATTAAACTAAGCTAAACTAATTTATATGTATAGAAATACTAATAAGAATAAGGTTGTAATTATTCACTCCCCGACAATGGCGCCAAAAAACTGATGTGTTGTCAGTGTAGGGTCCAATTATTTTATTATACATGTTTTAATCTTCTAAGTTTTAAATTTTTATTTAGCCGACAAACCTAAAACATACACTTTAACGAGCAGTGTACCGGTCTAAGATGGTGTTCGCGGCTAAGTAGGGTGTCGAAAACTAAGAGTGGATCAATAATCCTATTATTTCCTATTTGTATTTAATTCGTTCTAAATTACTGGTTAACTATGATATATATGTTTGTCCTAATGTTATGATATGTGGGTTTTCAGCCTGAGAGACTAGCACAGGTTTGGTGGAAACAAATATCAATTCAATATACAATAAACACAAAAGAAGAAAATTAGAAGATAGAAAAGTGGTAAAAGCCAAATGATAGAAAACTGTATTAGCCATATTAAATTCAGTTCAATGTCGTTTTGTTTGTTTTAGTGCAATGATTTACTTATCTCAAAACGGCATATCATTCTTAAGACTTAGGCGAGACATCATCCTAAGACCTAGACATGATTAATCTTGTCATAATTAACGCATCCGCATAAAGCATCCTTTAGTTTAATTATAATCTATCTTAGGGAATCAAAGTAGTGGTGATCCTGTTAAAACCCTAGCCCACCAAGACTTTACTGTAACACCCCCATTTTTACAATATAGCAGCGGAAGCTAATCTGGGGTATTACTTCATGGATACAACAATCATAAGATTCTGAAACATAAACGGGTCACCTACCGGTCCAACTAAGCTCATAATTTAAAGACAAAGACAGAATGTTATTTGTGATCCTATTGGATTCAGTTGATATTATGCAACGATTATGGAGAGCTATCCCTGGTATCTAGATTACTTGGTCTTACACTAGATCCCTGTTGGAATGATTAGGTTCGCATATATAAAACACAATATAAACAAGTAATGGGTGATAAAACATAATTAAACAATCATGATAAATTAAGAATCGATTTTCAAAAAAAACCAAACACTGAATTTCATTAAGATGGCTTAAATACCGAGGGTGTTAGCCCATAACCATTATAATTATACAAACGTAATCAAACAATGAAAATCAAACGATTAAGAGAGTAAAAATTACACGATGTCTTCTATGGATTCGTGAGCAATGCTTAACCTTGGTAGCTGATATTCTCTTCTAAAATTCGTCTTTAATGAGTATGGTATAAAGAATATGCTATTACACACTGAAAACTCGTTTTTGAGTCTTTTATTTATAGTATCTAAAAAAGACTTAATACGCCGTATCTAGCAAAGTTGATACGGCGTATTAGGCCCCCCCACCCCTTAGATTACTTGGAATGAGCGTATGTTCATAATCAATCATGTGGATATCATTCCCAATTTTACTTGATTTACTGTATTTCTTCGAATAGTTATCTTCATGGATACGGCGTATTTAGAATAGAAGGGTACGCCGTAGTGGGATTTGGTCCATCAAACGGTTTTCTTGTGAAGATTTGGAGTGATACGCGTATCTCTTTTGTGGATAGGCGTATTGTTTGAATAATTTTTAATCTTTAAATTTCTTAGTTTTAGCTCCCAAATTATGCGCCTTTTTAAGCTTGTCTTCCAAACATCTTGAATTACTGCATTTATCAACTTTAAAGCAAATTTAAGTTTTTTGTTTACAAATAATAGCTATAAATTATAGTAAAAGTGGGCAAACAGATGGGATAAATGTATATACAAAGTGATGTTATTTGATGTCATCAAAATACATTACCTAAAAAGGAATACGAAAGAATTTTTATGTGTAAAACGGCTAAAGATATTTGGCAATCATTGTTAGGCACAATTACTCGAAAGTTCTTCATCACTAGTTAGTTCTTCATCACTTGATACTTCATCATCACTTAATGATATTACAATTACTACTACAAAACATAACAATGCAACATAACATACCAAATACACAACAAAATATAACAATGCAACATATTACATTTGACCAATTCAAACTATGCTAGCAGTTTAAGCAAACACTAGAACTCCATAAAGACATCTACACAGAACTCCTATGTAACTTGAGTGTTCCTTTTTGTGCAAAGTTAAGAATATATTAAAGACACGGGATTAGAAGGCCTCATAAAGACTTATGCCTACTCTGCAGCTACATCTCTATACTATCTAAATAGTCCATCAATCTCTATACCTCCTAAGCAACTAGAGGAGATGCTCATTGCCAATATAACAATGAAAATATCATAGATTAAGACATTACAAACTACTCACTAACATTTGGCAAACTCTACTTGTTTCATGACCTCTTCTTGTTTGGCAACCTCTAGTTCTTTGGCAACCTATGGTTCTTTGGCAACTTTTGGTTCTTTGTAGAATGTGTTATATATATCATCGAGTATGATATCAGACCATGAATCATCTTCTTCCAATCCGTGTTCCCATATTTAGCATTAACATAGGTTCCATTATTTTGTTTTTAATTACAATTTTGTCCCAATCATTATCCATCCTAGAATATTCATTTACGTATCTAACAAACAACCAAAATTGGGCAAAAACAGAGATTACAACAATAAACAAACACGGAATTAAAATACAAATGCATTCAAAAAGACTTTTATATATATATATATATATATATATATATATATTATATATATATATTATATATATATATATATATATTATAATATATCTCACTTTAATTGAAGGTTATGGCGAACCAGGGCATGTTTGACAGATGATAGAATAATGATCGTCCCTATTGTTTTTTTTGTGGTAGTTGTTGTGACAGTCAGACATAAAGGCTGGAGTTATACCCCTAACTTCAATTGCAAATATGGTCCCTAAGTTATACGTGTAGCCGACTGGACTAAAATGCCCCTGACTTAACGGAGCAATTAGATGTCAATTTGGTCAAAGGACCAATCAACCCAATGTGGACAACCACATGGACTACTGGTGAAATTAAATGCATTTTATGACAAAGTTCAATTGTGTGTCACCATAGAGAATACTTATGTAATTAAATTAATTTTAATTAACAGAATAAATATAGTTAGATCTTCACAATTTTAGCGTCTTTTATTGCTATTGCTTTCATCCTTACATTACATTTTCTATAAGCTTAATAACGGCCTTCACACCAGTTTGGACAATATGATAAACACAAAAACCAAGTTAAAAAAGCCATGCCGCAACGTGGGGCTAGAATGTGGACATTGTAAACTGGACTTATTGGAGCTGGTCTTGAGCAGACTATTATAATCAATATGACCCAAAGTTAAGCTGGTCTTTATGTAGCCCAACAACAAGTATGTATAGGTCTTTGCTAGCACGTTATCGTTCCGTTTATTTGGAGAGAAGTGAAGTGGCCTTAAATTAAGGAGGGGAATACTAGTCCTTTCTCCACTGCTTTTCTTCTGTTTATTTCTGCATTATGTTACTATAAATAGGAACGGTGCAAGTTAGTAGTGTATCATCAGTTTTAAAGTATTGTTAATTTTTCCCTTTAATGAAATCATTCTTCCAGCAAACACTATATCTTCCTCTTTAATTTCCACTGTTAAACACATTCATACACTTTCAATCCAACAAGTGGTATCAAGAGCTTGTGTTAGTGTATGGTCAAGTGTATAACCATAAACATCCATGGAACAAGCTCATAGTCTTCAATTCATGATGATTTCAAAGGACCGAAAAGGAGGATAGTGTCAACTCTTCGTTATCTGTTGTCACCAAAGGTGAAAATATTTTGGTATATACGCCCTACTCAGCTCTTAGTTTATACATTCTTTCTCTCGACAAGCTTATGGGATCCTTTCATTTGGCCTGCCTTTTTTTTTTTATTCGTTCTTTTTCCAAGGTGAAGATCTAGGTGTTTCAGACCCTTTCTATTGGATTCTTGTCTGTATAACCCTCCAATCCTCATTTAACAAAAGGCTATTAAGATGCGGCATGGAATTTGCAAGCACATGGAGTGGGGTGAACTCAATGCGAAGGAGTTAAAAGAACGGAAACAATCAGTGGCTTTAGCCGCCATTTTATTAGCAATTCCGAAGATGTGCCTTTTAAACTAATGTTATCCGATAAGGATACAACTAAGGAAGCATGGGCGACGCTTCGTACTATGCACATGGGAGCTGAACCGGTAAAGGAGGCTAAAGTACAAACCTTGAGAAGTGACTTCAAGGTGATCCGTATGAAAGGCATTGAATAAGTAGATGAGTTTGCGATGAGATTAAATGCCATTGTGACGGGTATTTGATCTCTAGGTGACACGATCGAGGAGATTACTGTGGTGAAGAAGTTTCTTCGGGCTGTTCTGATACAGTGGATGCAAATCTAAGTCATTGATCAGTTTGGGGAACTTCAAGAACATGAAAATGGAGAGGTTATGGGTCGTCTAAAATACACCATGAAGAGAGACTCCAACGTTATGGATATCCAAGGGCTAAAAAAACTTATTACTCACTCATGAGATGGGTCATCACGATCTAAGAGAACCGACAAGAGGGACTCGTCGAATGCTTCAAGAGGAAAAGGAGGTTCTGGTAGCCGAGTTCGGGGACGAGGCCAAGGTCGCGGACGTGGTCGTGGTCGAGATGATGGCCATGATCTCAAAACAAATTGGAATGATCAGAAGCATGTCCAAAAAGAGAAAGGCAAAATAAAATGCTTTTCTTGTGAAGAGTTTGCCCATTATGCGTCTGAATGCCCGAAAAAAAGGCTAGCTGAAAAAGCGACCTCACTCAAAGTGTTGATGAAGACCTACTTTGTGATGGCAATTTCATAGGAGATTGGCGTATGGTATTAAAGATTTTTGAATGAGGAGAAAGTTACAGCCAATCTTCTTTTAACAGGTGAACCTCGAGTTGAGTCTAATGTGTGGTATCTCGACAACGGTGCTAGCAACCACATGACAGAAGATCGTTCAAAGTTCCACGAGCTAGACAAAAGTGTTTCGGGTCGAGTGAAGTTCGAAGATGGTTCGATAGTAGCTATTATGGGGAAAGGATCAGTCTTATTCGATTGCAAAAATGGTGATCAACGACTCCTTAATGAGGTATACTTTATTCCAAGTTTAAAAAGTAACATTATTAGTCTTGGGCAAATGACAGAGCAGGGGAGTCGGATTGAATTAGTAGGGTGCTTATTAAGAGTTTTTGACAGAAGCAAAAAACTTCTTATGAGGGTAAAAAGATCCTCGAACAGTCTTTATAAAGTTATTCTAAAAATAGGTCACTCCACATGTCTTCTTGCAACACGAGATGAACCAGCTTGGGTCATGGCATCAAGACCTTGGGATGTAAACTTATTACTCTATAAGAAGATTAGCTGAAAGGAATATAGCCTCGGGGTTTACCATTGATCAATCACCCAGAAAATAAAGGTGTCGAAAGGGTGTGTCTAGCAAAACAAACGCGAATACTACTCCTGAAAAAGCGGTTTGTTTCGGGCTAAAAAACATCGAGCTTGTCCATGTGATTTGAGTGGTCCGATATTTTCTGGCTCTTTGATTAATTATTTTTTCATTAAAATTCTAATGGATTTAGCTTTGTACATGTTGTTGGAGGAAGGAAGTATTTTCTGATTTTGATTAATGATTTTAGCAGGTGGTTTTGGGTGTATATGCTTAATGGAAAGTTTGAAGCTTTTGAGGCATTTAAATGGTACAAGAAGATGGTCGAAGAGAGCTCAGGTTATAAAGTAAAAACACTTCGTACTGACCATGGGGGAGATTCAGAGAGTTCACAGCAAAGAATTTGCAATTTATTGTGAAGAAAAACGGTATTGTAAGGCATTTGACAGCCATTATTCGTCCCAACAAAATTAGAGTTGTTGAGAGGCAAAACTGAACGTAACGGAGATGGCAAGGAGCCTTCTCAAAGGAAGAAATATACCAGGAGAATTCTTGGGTGAAGTCGTTAGACACGCGATCTATCTTCTCAATCGGTTACCATCAAAGTCACTTCTCGACATTACTCCATATGAAGATTGGTATGGTACAAAACCGAATCTTGAACATTTAAAGGTTTTTGGTTGTGTTATTTTTGCTAAATATATAGGTGGTCATCTAAAAAAACTTGACGACCGAAGCAAAAAAGATAGTGTACTTTGGAGTTGAAGATGGAAAGAAAGGAAACCGTTTATATGACCCACAAGACAGGATGTTGCGGGTTAGTCGTGACGTTGTGTTTGATGAAAAAGAATGTTGGGATTGGTGTAAAAGTATGGAGGAAGAGAGACCCATAGCAGCCACCTTTACTGTAATAAACCACATTCACACATACATCAGCAAACTCCACAAAAACAGCCCCCAAACCACTCACAACCAACCAGAAGCTCCCGAATTTGAAAATGTGTTCTCGGGACAGCCTTATCAAGAGGATGTTGAAGCTAATTCTGACCTAAATATTGCAGCCATTGACCCTTTTTCCTCGCCCTCCACACATTCAAGTAACTCCCTAAATGCTCCTAGACCTAGAGGGTTTCGTCCTTAAGCGATATTTATGCTAGGACTCATGAAGTGACACTTGAACCCGAAGAACTATTGATGGCTGAAACGGATCAACCCTTAACATTTGAAGAAGCTAGTGGTACATAGGCATGACAGGAAGTTATGCAATCTGGTGGGAGCGATCGAATAAGAAACAAGTTGTGGAGCTACAAGGCCTGCCACTCGGCGTCATAAAGCAATCGGTTTGAAGTGGGTCTATAAGGTAAAGAAAGACAACATGGGAAATGTGATTAAGTAGACAAAGTGAGGAGTACACTTTCAAATGTAGACAAAGTCATGGCAGATTTGGGATTTTGGCCAATACGGGTTGTGAAATATCAAGGTGTGTGATTAATGGCATATACTGTTTCTACACAAAATAGATAGATGATAAAAAGTACATTACAAATAGCGGAGTCACCTTAATAGCTTCAAACAACAGAATTATCCACAGTGGATTCTTGAAGAAAGATCAAGAACGCAAAAAAGGCTTATTATGATGTCATTCAAGAAATATGGGAATTGCATTATAATTCAACCGTTATACCCTTGTTCAAATGTAAATGGGTCGACAACGAAAAAGGTGTTGATGTTGATGAAGATGGTTTCACTACTGTCAATCTCTCCACAAATGGTTATAAATCTGAACCATTCATTTTAGCAAAATTGGCCACTCAAGTATTCTATGTTAAGGACCCAAATGATCAAAGATTGCACGTCATCCTATATAGTAAATGACACATAGTTGGTGTTGAAAATATTGAGGACGAGGATGAATATGACTAATTTGATGAGTTACCCCCATTTAGAGTGGTTTATTACACCTTCAATGAGGTTCTGAGGATACTACTTACTTAAGATGTGACCATGTTGAAGGATTAGAAAGTTTGATGAATCTCATACATCCTTGAACGGTACCAATATATATATTACTAAACATCAATATTTTTTTATAACTTATTTTTATTGCATTTTCACTAATCATTTGTGTGTCTTTTTTTCAGGCACAACATGTACACAATAATAGAAATGCGAAGGCATATTTTGTTTATTTAGGCCACGGTTTTGTATGAGGTATTTAACTTTTTTAATCTATTGTGGGCTATTTAATCGTACACAAATGTAGTTTTGTTATGGTAAATTGTTGAAGTATTTGAATGTATTTTTGGTATTGTAAGACTTTAAAATTTGATAAAATAATAAATTTATGTTGTTACTTACTAATGTAATAGGCTTTATAGACTTTATTAATGTGATAATTATAAATATGGAAAATTATTTTTCTTAAGTGGAGGGATGTGAGTCTTGGAGCCGGCTGGGAAAACGAATTTTATTTTTGTACATTATCCATTAACATATCCCAGAGTTCTTTAATCAGATCTCAAAACCCACAAACCCTTCTAGACACCAAAAACTTAACATCATCAACCACGCAGTCTCTATGCTTTCCACCATAACAAGATTGCCATCACATCTCTATAGCTTCCAACCACACAAGCTACCATCACCATCTATATAGCTTCAACCTCACAAGTTGGACATCGTTCCTGCTATGCCGGGTTGCTAAGGAATTCGCACTTAAATGTACAGTGTTTTATTATTTAATGGGTGTTGCTTATTATTTATTTAGGATGCTTATTATTTTAATTAGTGGCGTATTATTTTATTAGGTTGTTTATATTTAATTAAATAAAATTTTGGTTAGATTTATAGCTTTTTGTTAAAATGTATATGTTTTCTTTTGCTTGTTGGTGTTCGACATAATGAAAAAAGGAACAAAAAATATAAAATAGGTTGTTCTTTTTGTTACCATCAGAAGAAACAATAGCTGCTAAAATTGATTATGGTTTTGATTGCTGCTAAATGGGTTGTACTTTTGTGAGTATATTGAAGTTATGATATCGTGTTGTAAAATACGATATATAGAGGCAAACCGAGACAATCTATCTGTTTAACGAACTAATTTCTAGTTATCGATGCCTATTTATATGTTTTACTGTTTCAACTTACAGGTGTGGGATATAATATGGAACTTAGATATGCAGTAGTTTATAGAGCCTACGCAATAACTAACTACGGGTAAACTTAGAATTTCTGTTGCTGAATGTCTTGTCTAGATAGTCTAGATATGGATTGCTATTGCTGTATGTTGCTTTTTTCTGTGATGCAATGAACTTGGCATTGGTTGGTACACCAAAAAACATTAAAAAGAAAGGGATCTAGCCAAACTCAAGGACAAACCTACTAAACCGTTTAAAGTGGAGTTTGACAAGAACATCCATGCCATAGGTAAACACTAAAATGACTGGGCAACATATGTTGGTGGTATGTCAAGGCTTCGTATTTCAATTCTTGATGACGATTGAAGCGAAATAGAACAAGTTCAGAAAGATGCCTTATGGGAGATTATTAAGGTATAATGTTTTACGAATTTTAATTGCATGTTCAGTTTGCAATATATGTGTTAACATCTAATAAGAGCTTTATTTTCACATCAAACAGGAGTACTTTGATCTCACAAATTAATGATCACAAAGAATCAACACTTACGCAATGTAACAAAGCATGGAAGAGATTTAAGACATACCTCAAAGCCGAATACATGATAAAAAAACAAAAAACCTTATGAAGATAAGGAATACTATTTCTTAGAGAAGAAAGATTTTCAATCGAAAACATCAGTCACCACAAAATATGGTTTATTAACTTCATTATGTATCGAAATGACTAATAAAGTTTTTGTCTTTTTTCTTAATTTGCCCTTTACACTTTTTTGAGGGAAAGCGAGCCATTGGGGAAGGTATATGCTAAGCAGCAAATGAAATTGTGACATCTAGAAGAGCAGGAGTATATCATGGATTGGATGTTTGATTGTTCGCATAGTTGAGCTGGATGAAGCACTCAAGGCAGAAATATTGAATATTACTTGTGATCGCACCAGAAATTGGATCCTTGCTAGGATAACTTCTCCCAATATTTCTACCAATATGGAAGAACTATTCAGAAAATTAGTAAAGCTTCTAAGATTGTTTCACTTTAATGTTATTGTTTTTCATTCATAGATAATTTTAAGATAACGGTTCTTAAATGTTGCATCTAAGGTACTGTAGATAAAAACATGGCCGAGGGGACTCATTCCGAAGAAAAAAAAGAAAAAGGGAAGCAAACCCATGATTGTAGTGCTAGGACCTAAAACATGGGGGTCATCACGGACGGTCTGGGACGCATAGGTTTCTGGGAAAAGGAGATAATAAAAAGGTTATAACAGTCAAAAAAAGGAACGAAAAGCATTAACGGGAATTAAAGCGTATGTTTGATAGGAAATTGGCTCAAAGAGACTGTAGAAAGAGATGAGAAAAGAGATGCCCAAACGAGATGTCGAGCAGATAAGATGCTATGAGAGATGCTGCGAGCAGACAGCTTAAAATAAAAAGTTGTGAAAGCGAAAACGTAGAATGAGAAGCTATAGAGTATAGAGGGAAGATTAACAAAAAGAGACGCAAGCAAAGCAGCTGTGAGTCGACGGCCGTTGTCCACAGAGACAAAGAAAAACTAAAAGATATAAAGGTTACTTTTTTCTTGCTGTCATTGTTTCCTGATGTCTTAGATGTTTAATGGGGTTTTAAGAATACTAATTCGTTCAATGGTTGTGAAACAACTGTTCTTTTAAATGATGGCAAACTATTATTAATAACTCTCATTTTGGAAAACTATGGTTGAAGGTATTTAAAAATGATGTCAAATAGGGTCTTGTCTGATCAGGTCAATAGGGGTTAATTTGAATTTGTATCTACTAATGTAAGGAGTCAAGTACATGAATTTGTATCTACTGATGTAAGGAACATGTTATCGCGTATAGTACTATGACTTTATGAGTACTTATCCTAGTAGAGTACGTATGACACATGTTGGCGACTTGCAGCAAAATCATCACAATTTGGCACACCTTTAGATTTGGCTTTTGAAAAATTGGCTTTTAAGCGGGTAATATTTAACGGTGTTTGATCCTTATTGTGTTGACTTGCTGCTTGTTTTCTAATTCTAAAACTGATTTACATGTACGATGTTCAGAAAATGCATTGTTAAAATAGTAAACATACTTGCTGGTGTCATTTTATTTCTTGTTGTCATTTTTTTCTTGTAGTCGTTAATCTTAAAATTCATTTTGACATTTTGTTGGATATTTATTAATATGTGCTATACAAAATTTTGCTTGGATATTTAACAGAATATTAATATTAATGAATATTAAGGAATTAACAGATATATTATTATTTGCTTTGTATGTATTGTAGGAAGCAGCCCAAATGTGTTTTTTGTTTTCACCTTACACCGAGGATACGACGCCGATAGCACGTGGGATGGTTTATCCGATTGGTGATGGTACCATACATGGAGGACCACTTATACCCTATTACATGAAGGTCTCAATAGATTCTTTTGTTCCAGCCTTTAGAGATACTAAGCTTCCAGTAGTGTCAAAAGCGGATGACACCATTACTTTGTTAGAACAATTAGTTAGGAGCTTTTTTCAATGGCCATGTTGTAAAAGTTTCACGCAATTTAGTATAATATACCATAATTTTTTGTAATATTTGTATTAGTACACATTTAGGCTCATTAATTACTTGTTAATAGGAGAACACCCCGACTTCGAAAGATTAAAGCTTCACTGAGTAAGCACTACGTTGTTGCCTACATTGGCACACCCACTCCTGTAAACACCTAAAACTTTCTTGTATTATCTGAGTTAAAATTCAAAGTATTATTTAAAATCGAAGATCTAACGGGTAATATTGCAAGTGGCCTATAAGAAAACACCATCATTGAGTCGGCCAATATAAACACCAACGTTATTGGAGACCCAACAAGCAAAAGCATCATCGCCACTGGAGAATGTTATACAAACTAAAAAAGAGCTGGAAAAAAACTTGATGACTTTAAACACGTTGTTTTTAGGAAACAGCTATGTGTGAAAGTTGTATATCTTCAATGTGAAACCGTGAAGATTTTTGACACCACAGACCACATTTTTGAGGGTTCAAGCGGGATGAATTTTGGGCTATGAAGATACATTTAATGTTGAGTTTCTTATTGAAGACATAATGAAGTTATGGAATTTAGATAGGCTCAATAGTAGCATTTTATTATCTTTCGAGTGGTAAGTACATTAACACATTTGTGTACATTTTTTTACTTAATTCCCATTTTTGTATTCGTATAAATGTTTTGTCATTATTCAGGGGGCTATGCAAAATGTTGCAGTCAAGAAATGACAACCGTTTTGGGTTTTTGAACCCTTATTCGATTGAAGGGAGCTTATGTCTTCAACTGGGTTCGGCTGTTAAAGATTACTTGACACACGCATTAAGCGTCTATAACTATGATTTTATACTAGCCCCCTATGCTTAAGAGTACGATATACTACTTACTAAAGCTTTACATAAATGGTTTATGTGTTTATTGTCTTTACTAACAATGTAATGTTTATACACTTTACTAGGGACCATTGGGTGTTGTTTGTTATATGCCCAAAATAATGCTCGGGGTACATCTTGGATTCAAAAAATAAGAAGCAAACTGATATGTGAGAAATCACATATCCTTTTTATATCAAAAATGATCCTTAAATGAATAAATTGTGCAAATTATGTTTGTATATTGCTTGTTTTGTCATTTGTGATTGGTTAGGTTGCGGAATTGCAAAAAAATCACAAGAAAACGGTCAAAACCGGACAAACACGAACACGGGAACGGATAGAGTGTACAAGAGCCGGAAGTTTCTAGCATAAAGGTCAACAAAGTCAACTTTGGTCAACCCTTGGTCAACCCACAAAAAGACAAAACCCTCAAAAATACCCAAATGGCCTGTAATGTTAAACCAAAATTCACAATAAGTCCTTAAAACCCTAACACCATTAGTCTTTTTATTATAAAGACTAACGGTCGTCATCTCTTAATAACTAAACCTTTTAAACCAAGCCCAAGCCCAAATTACACCGACCCATTTCTTTTTATAAATCCTGAGCCCAAGTCAAACACAAAAACGTTATAAACGGTTAAAAAGGGCGCGAATGGGTGTTACTGTTCACCCTTCGTCCCAAGTTTTACCCTGTGTTAAAATTGAGCAGGTAAATCCAATTCCCCTCAATCCAGCGTAGCTAAGAAGTTACTTAGTACCAAGCTATGACTCAGCAAAGGCAAAACGTCACCAAGTGCTACGATTGGTCAAGACTTACACAAGAGTGGTACGCGGCTTCAAAACAAACACACCTTTTATGATAATTTTACACAAAAAACAATGCAAAAGAAGCACAAGAGCTCCCAACTTATGGAATTGCCATCTTGGCAATCCGTGTGCAACATTCCAATCTAACGGTCTAAAAGGGGCATCCAATGATTAAAGAAATTGAAGGGCCAAGATCAAAAGCTAAGAGGAGCGTGTAAACAGGGACCTATAGCTTCCTTCTCCTGCTATAAATAGAGCTCACTCCTTACTCACAAAGGGCATCTAGGGGGAGGATAATTTTAGTATAGTATAACTTATTTTATGTAACTTCAGCTTATTGTTTTTCAATTTAAAATGTAATTTTCTTCTATTAAGCTTGTAATCAGTTTTTTAAATATAATTAAAGTTTAGTTTTCATATTGTTCTCTTGTTAATTCCTGATTTTACTTAAATGCATAATGGTCTAAAAAGCTCTTTTATACTCTGTTAAAGCTAAATAAGCTGTCTAATTCACTTATAAGCTAGCTACACTCTCATTTAAGCTCTTAAAGCTTAAATGAGCTTATTGACATACAAATTCACCCTCAAAATTACCTCAGCTTAATTTTGGAAGGGAAACCAGACATGGATGGGTTTCCAGGACCTTACATAAGCTAGAGCTTGTTGATAGCTCACAAGAGCATTTGATAAGCCTTGTCTAGAGCAAAGGCTATTGTAAGTTCTCAAACTCCTTTTTATAGCTTAATTTTGAATTTTAGCTTATTACTGCTTATTAACTGCTTATTATTGCTTAGTTTAGTTTAATAATGCTTATTATAGTTGTTATGTGCTTATGATGCTTAATTGATAGTTTAAATTCTTAGTTTACTCTTATTTGTTATAAAACAATCAAAAATACCAAAAATATTAGCATAATCTTGAAGCTTATTAATTCTGCTTATTTAGTTGGTTAAAACTGTTAATTATGTCTATTATTAGCATTTATACTATCTGTATTCAGAATTAATAGCTTTTATCTAAAATTCTATAGCTGAAAATAAGGTTTAATAGTTTTTTAAAGGGGTGTTTGGCAAAAGCAGTACTAACCTAAGTTAGTACTGCCAAAGGTCATTAAACCTTTTGGACTATTTTTAAACTTGATTTTTGAGTTTATAAGTTTGGACTTTAAGAATTTATTAGGTTAAATCAAGTTTAATTCAAATTTGTTAGTAGTAATTAGAAACTGTTAACATAATTCAAGATAGTTTGCAATTTAAGCTCTAGTCTTCTCTAGCTTTTAACTTCAGTGCATTAGTTGTTATTTTGGTGTCTTATAAATGCTAGAAGGCATAAACTCATGATGCATTTGTTAGTTTAATGTTATGGTCATTCATGTGCAAACTGCATCACATAGGGATTTTGACTAGAAGCACTTTTCATGCTTAAATATCAGAGGGTAATTGTAGGGATTATGTTTTGATTTTTAGCACACAAGTAGTTTATAGGTAGGTTTCAATCTTTTTCAGCTTATTTTATCTTAAAAAGTTAATTTGAGTATCTGTTTTTAGCCTTAAAATTCAGCATTTTCCATTTTCAAAACTAAAAATAAAACTCAGTTCCTATTGAGTGTTTAAGCCTTTTTCAGCTAGCTTTTTCTTTTAGCAATTGGTTTTCAAAATACTTTTCAAAAGTAGTTTTATGTAGCTTATAGGTCATAGTTTAAGTAGGTATAAGTTAGATTGCTATAAGGATCTTGTTTGTTGTACGTTAAAATTTAAGCTAAGTAGCTAAGTTGTCTGTTTGGTTTTCAGTTTTTTTCCTAATTGCTTATTTGAAATCTTTAGCTTATGGCTTATTCTTTGTGCTCATTTTTAGCTCAGGTTAGCTTATTAGGTTAGTAATAAGTAGTAAATAGCTTATTTAGTCCTAGTGTAGCTTATTTCAGATTTTAGCTTATTTAGTTTTGTTTAAAAGTAAAAAAAATGGCTAAGTGTAGTTTGTCTGATTTTTAAGTTGCTTATTAGTGACTTTTAGAAAAGTTGTTTTCACAAAAATAGCTTATTATAAGTTGTTTTACAACTTTGCTTTTAAAGTATTTGCAAAAAAAAGGGAAGAGGGGAAATCATGGGTGAGCACGACTCGAACCCACGACCTCTACCCTCCTCACCTTTTATAACTCAACACACAACACACTCTACCACTTGCCCTGGGGACTTTTTCGGTTTATCTTTGCATAATTAATCCTTTATATATAAGTCATTTTTAGCTTATTTCATAGCTTATTCGATAAGCTGTTTTTCCAATCTTATTTTTATTAGACTCCTCACTGTTCAAGCTACTTTCCATGATTTTTCCAGTTTTTTATAAATTGTTTAGTATTATTAAACATTTAATTTCATTTAAATTGTTTTTAATTCAATAAAAAAATTCATAATAAAAATAAGTCAAAAAATATTAATTCTTTTTAGAAAATTTTTCCTTTTAAATTTGAACCTAGGAAAAAATTAGATTTGCTTTCGTAGGTTTTAGAGTGCCCAAAAATTTAGTTTTTTTTTTAAAGAACGAAATTGAATCCGATTCATGTTTTTAGTTTGTTTTCAAGTTAAATTCCCTCGT
Source organism: Tanacetum coccineum (assembly GCA_026074375.1). NCBI lineage: Eukaryota > Viridiplantae > Streptophyta > Magnoliopsida > Asterales > Asteraceae > Tanacetum > Tanacetum coccineum. Next base: position 16,510 of record BQNB010075514.1, read on the forward strand.
TTTTGTATAGTTTCTTTGTTCTGCTTTTTAGTCAATTAAGACCATAAAAACCAAAAAGATCAATTTAGGACTTATTTTGATAAATTTTGGTTTTTTAGGGTCCCGTTTCGGATTCCCGTTTGCGTTTTTTGTTTAGTTAAAATTTGTCTCCCTTAAGTGTTTTTATGTTGTGCCCTTAACTTTCTCGTTTTAGTTTTAGAAAAACCAATCCAAAATCTTGTCCCATTCAAGCATCGATTTCAAACGACTCTCGATTTCAATTGCATCCTCCGTTGGGGAAAGACCCGGCGGGAAATAATACTCCTAGATTACTATATTGTGATTTTGATTATTTACCCTCTTATTTATATATTTATAAGTATATCTATATTTATATTTATATATTTTAAAGGTGTGAGTCAGTCTTGATCAGTTTTTTGCGCCGCTGCCGGGGAGGATTGTAGACGATTGTTGAAGCCGTTTGAAAAATTTTGTCTTGAAGTCCTTCGTGTGAAGTTATTTTCTTTATTTTCTTATAAAAAAATACAAAATGATTTTTCTTTTATTTAGTATAATTATAATATAAAAACAAGAAAAACCAAAAAATATAAAAACATTATCCATAAAAAGAAATTAAAAAAAACTACAAAGTTGGTAAAAGAACACCAACATATAATAATTTAAACTGAGAGTTTATCCATTAATAGTTCCCGACAAAAGAAAAAAAAAACTTAACCTTTTGTGTCACTTGCGACTTTACGGCTCTCTTTTTAAAGTTAAACAAAAACTCCTTTGTGCGTTTTTTTTTTGAAAGAGTTAGCGAGAGCGAGTTGTTTATTATGTTTTAGTGTCTTATCTCATTGTACGTTATTTAAAATTACTCTTTGAAAATAAATTGTGTAAAAAACCAAAAAAAAAAGTAGGTATATAATTTTCTTTTTACATTTTAGGGCATGCGCACTGTTCTCAATCTCGTAATTCAACCGTCAACAACAACAAGGTCAACCTGCTGTTGCCTGAACCATTCAATCTTGTGGAAACCAATTGAAAATCAAGCTCTACCGTATTAGGTGGACGATTCCGTTTATGGCTCAATTGCTCGAAACACCCATCGTGGGTTACGAGGATGCCATCGTTGTGCTCGAAATCACCGCGGACAACTTTGAGCTTAAGCACGGTTTGCTTACCCTCGTTCAAAACAAACAATTCTTCGGACATGACAATAAAGACCCTCATGCTCACATCCGTTATTTCAACAAGATCACTTCTACGATGAAGTTCCCGAACGTCCCGAGTACGTCAGTAAAGCTTATGCTTTTCCCATTTTCCCTCGAGGGTGCAGCCCGGATTTGGCTTGAAAAGAACTCACTCGATTGATTCTCACATGGGATGATCTTGTTTCAAAATTCATCAACAAATTCTTCCCTCTTTCCAAAAAAACAAATCTTCGAAATGAAATCACGAGATTTCATAAAATAAAAAACCCCAAAAAAAAACGATTTGATGAAACTTTACTACGAGGCATGCGGACCGATTATTCAATGATCTTCTTTGGAATGCCCTAGCATGATTTTGGAATTACATCAACTCGATTCTTTCTATAATGCTTGGATGCTTCTAATGATCAAGATTCGTTGAATTCCGCCGCGGGTGCTAACTTTTTGGATAAAATGCCCCGTGATTGCCTAAGAATCATTAAGATCAAATCCAAAGTTCGTAATTCATGTAACAAATCGGTTGTTGCTAAAGTGATTTCGAGCACTTCAACCCCTGGTATTTCTCCCGATGTTGCCGAACTTAAAGATATGGTGAAAGCCTTACTTCTCGATAAGAAAACCCAAGCTCCCACTCCCGTGAAAGTGGTCGAGGAAAGTTATGTTACTTGCGGAGGTGCTCATTCTTACCAAAATTGTCCCGCCTCTGATGGCAACGTTTATCATGACAATATTCAAGAGTACGTCTCTCAAGACCGCACAGCACGCTAATTTCCAATCTAAGGAAATACGTGGTTTTCCAAGCCCTGATTGCTAATCAAATTTCACCTCCCGGTTTCATCCCGTTTAAAACAGGAAATAACCAAATCGTTTACAACCAAAAACCGGGGGACTAATTACAATCCAGGCTAAAATTTATCGTCCTCCTATTAACAACCATCGGTTCACAAGCTCCACCTTACCAAGCTCTGGCTCCTCAAAACACAAGGTGTGGGACGAAAGAGACGTATTTTGAAAGCTACATCAAGGCTATGGATGCGGTTATGAGAAACATGCAAGACCAAAACCAAAACTTTCAAAATTAAATGACCAATTTAACTGACATGCTTTCCAAGTTTGTGAATTCCAATACCACTTCTACTTCAGGTTCAGGGACACTCCCTAGTAATACCATTACTAACCCGAAGGTAGACTTGAAGGGTATTACCACCCGAAGTGGTGTTGCTTATCAAGGACCCACGATTCCTACTACTTCTTCTTCTCCTCCTAAAGTAGTGGAACGTGAAACCGAGGTGACAAAGGACACGGTGCCTCCTACTAATAACAGAAGCACCAAAGACGTCCAACCTTCGGTTGTCCAAGTTCAACCTCAAGTACCAAATTCTGAGCCCGTTGTTGCTCCCGTTAGTGCTTCGAAGCCTAACTTGAAACCGTCAATTTCCATATCCTTGATACGTAATGGATGAAATGGCGCGTTGTTGAAAAAAGCTAACGACCAAATTGGAAATTCTACAAAATCTTTTATAGATTTGGGTTTCACTAATTGCTTAACGGGTAATGTTTGATTCTTATGCCAAATTTGCCTCGACTCTTTAAAGCTTGAAATTGGAAACAAAGAGAAAAAATTAATGAAATGCTAGCCTCCCAAAACTTCGTTTTGACTGAGCAACTTGCTCGGCGGTTATCCTTAACAAGTTACCCGAAAAACTTAGAGACCTTGGCAAATTTCTCATACCGTGTGATTTTCCCAGAATGAATGATTGCTTAGCCTTGGCCGATCTTGGCGCTAGCATAAATCTCATGCCATTATCCGTATGGAAAAAACTTTCTCTTCCAGAGCTCACACCTACTTGTAGACTCTTGAAACTTGCAAAACCGTTCGATTACCAACAATCAGGTCATCGCCAAAGTGTTAACCTAAAAGTAGGAAAGTTCAAATTCCCGGCTGACTTTGTAGTCGTAGACTTTGATGCTGATCCCTGAGTTCCCCTAATTCTCGGGAGATCCTTCTTAAAGATCGGACGTGCTTTGATTGATTTTTACGAAGGAGAACTAACTCTTCGTGTTGGAAAAGAAGCCATAACATTCAATCTTGATCAAACTTCGAGATACTCCTCTAATTACAATGATAATTCGGTTAACCGAATCGACGTCATTGAAATGGCTTGTGAGGAGTATTCTCAAGAAGTTCTCGGTTTCTCCGATGTGATCGTGAGTGGCAATCCCACTCCTTACTATGACCCGATCGTTTCTACCTCTTCTCCGACTCTAACTCCCTTCGGGGATAGTGATTTTCTTCTCGAGGAAGTTGATGCTTTCCTCGCTCTTGAAGATGATCCAACTTCACCAGAAGTTGATGACTCTTACTATGACCCGGAGGGGGATATTCTTCTTCTTAAATCATTTCTCAATGATGATCCATCATTACCCCCTCCCACTCAAGGAAACTATATGACATGAAAATTTGAAATGATCTTAATGTTTTGTGACAGTTAATTAAAACGGATTAATATCTTTCAATTGATGAACATCCGAAGTCGAACTCTAAGGACTTACCTCCTCAAATCCTTTTGAATATGCATTTTTGGAAATTGACAACAAAGTGCCATCATAATTGCTAAATACTTGAGTGTCGAGAAAAATCGTCTCATAAAGGTTTTGAAGTCACACAAGCGAGCCATCACTTGGAAACTCTCTGACATCAAGGGTATTAACCTGGAATTTTGTACCTCTCAAGTATTTATTTGGAAGAGACTACAAACTTGCGGTTAAACACCAAAGACGGGTGAATCCAAAGATTCACATGTCATCATAAAGGAGGTTGAAAACTTCTTTGGAAGCCGGATTAATTTTAACGATCTCGGAATAGTCCTTGGGTAAGCCCCGTACATTGCGTACCGAAAAAGGGTGGCTTTACCATTGTTGAGAATGATGGAAATGAGTTAATCCCTAATCGATTGATTACGGGATGACGTGTATGCATTGACTACCGAAAGTTAAATGAAGCCACCCGTAAAGACCACTTTCCACTACCGTTTAATGGGATTAAATGCTCGAAGAGATTAGCGGGAGGGGGGGGAAACGAGTACTATTGTTTTTCTCGATGGTTTCTCGGGTTACTTTCAAATTCCCATCGACACTCATGATCAAGGAAAAGACACATTCACGTGCTTTACAGAAACATTTCGCTACCGTCGCTGCCTTTAGGGCTTATGCAATGCATCAGGCACGTTCTAAAGGTGTATGATGGCTATCTTTCATGATATGATCAAAAAAATGATGGAAGTCTTCATGGACGACTTTTTGGTCTTTGGGAATTCATTCGAAAATTGCCTCTCTCATGTAAGACAAGGATGCTTCACAGGTTATGCGAAGACACTAATCTTTGTCTAAATTGGGAAAAAAGTCATTTTATGGTTAAGGAAGGAGTTGTCCTTGGCCATAAGATTTCCAAAAAAAAGGGAATTGAGGTTGCTTATAGGCACGTAGATGTGATTGCTAAGTTTCTCATCCCAACCACCGTCAAGGGTGTTCGGAGTTTTCTCGTTTCATGCCGGTTTCTACCGCGGTTCATCTAGGATTTTTCCAAAAATTCTCCGACCGATGACTCATCTCCTTGACGAAAAATAAACTCTGTTCATCCTTCTCCAATGAATGCTATTCAAGCTTTTCAAAATGTTAAAGAAAAAACTTACGAAAGTCAATCTGATTGACATAGACTGGGATTTTCTCTTTGAGCTTATGTGCGATGCAAAAAGACTATGACTGAAGCTCAAATTCATTACACTACCACGGAAAAGGAAATGCTTACCGTTGTGTATGCTTTTGAAAAGTTTCGTCCATATCTTGTCTTATCCAAAAGCATAGTGTATACGGATCACTCGGCTTTAAAATACCTTATGAACAAACAAGACGTCAAGCCGAGGTTGCTCCAGTGGGTTCTTCTCCTACAAGAATTTGATATCACCATCCGTGATAAAAAAAAAGGAAGTGAGAACCTCGCGGCAGATCATTTATCTAGACTTGAGAATCCTCATAAGGATGTGTTAGAAAACAAAGACATAAATGAACATTTTCCTTTAGAAACTCTTGGAGTTATTTCTAGTGAAAGTACCCATGGTTTGCGGACTATGCAAATTACCATGCGGGGAATTTTATTATCAAAGGATGTCATCAAAAAAGAGGAAGTTTTTTAAGGACGTTAAACATTATTTCTGGGATGATCCCTATCTTTTTCGTACTTGTGCGGATCAAATCATTCGACGGTGTGTGCATGGGCAAGAAGCTCTTGAGATCCTCAAAGCTTGCCATGAAGGACCCACCGGGGGCGAGGGGGGTGGGGTGGGGGGGGGGTGGGGGGGGGGGGGGGGGGTGGGGGGGGGGGGGGGGGTGGGGGGGGGGGGGGGGGGGGGCGGAGGGGCCCATCATAGTGCAATATCACGCTCGAAAAGTATTTGATGCCGGTTTCTTTTGGCCTACCATATATCGAGATGCCCATACGATGATCAAATATTGTGATACATGTCAAAGACAAGGTAAAATTTCACAACGAGATTGAGATGCCTCAAAACTCTATCCAAGTTTATGAAATCTTCGATGTATGGGGTATCAATTTTATGGGACCATTTCCGTCTTCAAGAGGAAATAAATACATCCTCGTAGCCGTTGATTATCTTTCAAAATGGGTTGAAGCAAAGGCGCTCCCCACAAAATGTTGATAGCGTTGTAGTAATTTTTAAAATCTCTTTTTGCCCGATTTGAACACCTAGAGCTATGATAAGCGATCGTGCGGACCCATTTTTGTAAGATAGTTTTCTAAAGTAATGTCTAAGTATGTTCGGTATCACATATTTGTCTAGCTACGCTTATCACCCTCAAACGAGCGGTCAAGTGGAGGTGTCCAATCGCGGTTTGAAACGTATTCTAGAAAGGACGGTTGGAGAAAATCGTGCCTCATGGTCTGACAAATTAGATGAAGCTTTGTGGGCATTTTTCGTATGCTTTTATTGACCACCGATTAGTTGTTTTTTTTACGCTTACACAAGCTTGTTTATGGAAAGTCTTGCCATTTACAATTGAGTATAGAGCATAATGGCATACTGGGCTTTGAAACATGCTAACTTCGATCTTAAAACCGCGGGTGATCACCGGAAGCTTCAGCTGAATGAACTTAATGAGCTTCGTGATCAAGCTTATGAGAATTCTTTGATTTATAAGGAGAGGACGAAGAAGCTTCACGACTTAAAGATCAAAAACCGCATTTCAATGTTGAGTGGACCGTGTTTTTTACTCTTCAACTCTCGGCTAAAGGTTATTTCTCAGGAAAGCTTAAATACTCGTGGGTCAGGACCTTTACATCACCAAAGTTTTAATACGAATGTTGAGTTATTCACTGTTGGACCAAACTTTAAGGTGAATGGTCATCGTGTGAAGCATTACTTCGGAGGTAATTACCACCTAAGGAAAGTTTAAGAGATCTCCACTCATCTCAACCTAAGGACAAATGAATTCAGGGATCGAGTCAAGCTATGTGACTCGGTTTCCAAAAACAAAGCGCTTCGTGGGAGGCACCCCATGCTTATCCATTTTCTAGTTTTCTTTTTAGCTTCTAATGTGTTGTGAGAAGGCTTGTACTCTTCCGTTCTTTGTGTTTGTTATTTGTGCTTGTGATTATTTGCAGGGATTGATACCATTTTTTTCTGAGACTCTAAGTGTGTGTTTTGTCCCGGTCCACTCGAGCTTCCTAGCCTTTGCTTGCCATTAGTTTGGGGTAATACAATATCCTAATGATTATATCGATTACATTTATCTTATAGCACACTGTTAAACGGCTAAAAGATTTTTGTGAACTTTCTTATGTTGGAGTTATGCAATCGACCTTTTTGAGTTCTAAGTATGGGGTTTTAAGACTTAGGCTAGGAAACTATTGAGACAATGTATAATTTTTAGTATGGGTAGTATTTCTATCGCTATGATCTTGCCTACTTTTTGCCGTTGTTCTCACGTACCCCGTTTTCCCACCAAAATTTTCAAAAATATGAAAAAAATTAAATATTTTTTAAATAAGTGTTTTTGTCACAATTTGATTTTTCTTGTTGGGGAAGGGAATAAGAGTAAAATTTTGTACCCGACGAGAGTGGTTGAGCTCTAGACTTGTTATTTTACTTTAGGTCTAAGCGTTCTCGCTAATTCGGAAGAACGGAAAAATGGATTGAGTTAAGTATGAGTAGGATGCTAAACAAAGATTATTTGGAAATCTTAAGAGCTCATGTATGTAACTTGTTGCTTTTTCTCCCATAAGCTCTTAACCGGATTAATATATGTGCTGTTTTTGGAGATTAAACTTAAATCAACAATTTTTATGAAATATATAGCAAAAATTTTAGTCTTTGTTCAAGTTTATACTTGAATTTTTCAAAAAGAAGTCTTCTAAAAATAATAATAATAATAATAATGATAAAATGATAAAAAATAAATATAATAATAAAAGCTGTGGGCTGATAAAAGTTTACTACCTCTTGCCGGCTCACAACCGATGTGGTAGTCTTCTAAAGAAAGCCCATAGTAAGAATAAAGATCCGAGACTGATAAAAGTTTGTTGCATCTTGCCGGCTCACAACCGATGTTGCAGCCTTCTAAAAGGTCGAGGGTTATAATTGCATAAATGTCTAGATAATTAAGTTTAAATTAAATTGACTTCTTTTTGTTAAATTCAAATATGCTTTTGCACTTTTACTAATCTATTTTATAAGCTATGAATATTCGGGAAACCTGAGAGTTGTTGAAACCTAAGGTCCGTGAGTCCCGATACTAGTCTCTGTGGGGTTGTCCAAAAGGCCTGGTCAATTAGCCGCAAGGTTGGGATTGCCGAGACGAAAGTCGCTACATGGGATGATCTCGCCTTCAAACTCATTATTCTTGGGTGGAACGTGAAGCATATGATATTTTGCAAAACGTTGATCCATGGTTGAAATTCAAAATAGCACTCACTTAAGATATAATAAATGTCGGGAGTAAAAAGTTCACAAGTTGCAAATATGAGTAGTGCTAGCATCTTTACTGATATTTAGCTGTGATTTCGTTTTAAGCTTGGTTTGGAGCAAGTGAAAAGTCAGGAACGATAAATTTATCCTTTTTGGGGCATTCTCGGATCGAAATGCATCTTGTTCTATGATCCCTAACAGTTATGGAAATAACGAAAGTCAAAATATTCTAATATATAAAAAAATAAAAATAAAAGAAAATTTAAAAAAAGGAAAATGAGGTGTTTTTATAACTGTGACTTTTAACTCGCTCACAAAGTTTTTGCTACTTTTCAAAGATTCAGTTTGGGGAAGTTTTGAGGTATTTAGTTTTAAAGCATATAATATTCGCAAGAGGACACCCAATCACTTAGTATGTGAATTTTGGAATGATAGTGAAAACACATATCCGTTTTATATCAAAAAATAACCCTAAAAAGATAAAATTGTGCATAAAATGCTTGTATATTGCTTGTTTTGTCTTTGTGATTGTGTAGGTACGGATAATGCAAATATCACAAGAAATCGGTCAAAACCGGGCAAACACGGACACGAGACGGATAGAGTGTACAAGAGCCGGGAGAATGCTTTCAAGGTCAACCAAAGTCAACCATTGGTCAACATTGGTCAACTACAAGAAGACAAAAACCCTCAAATTACCCAAATCAGCCCCTCAAATAAACCAAATTGCAAAAATGGTCCCTAAGCCCTAACGGTGTTAACTCTTTAATATATAAAGAGTTAACACTCGTTATCTTCTTTATAATAACCCAAAAACAAACCCAAGCCCAAATCCAATATCCCGAGCCCAAAGTCAACGAGTAAAAAGGCCGGGTCAAAAGAAATCAAACGCACCCTTATAAGTAAAAAAGGGGCGCGAAATGTTGTTGTTACTGTTTATCTTCTTCTTCATTTTACCACGAGCTCAAAACAAAGGGTTAATTGCAATTGGCAGCGTGGCTCTCTAATTCAAGTAATAAGGAATGACATGGCAGAGTTTGACGTCATCCAAGGTCCTCATTGGTTGAAACCCAAAAGGTCTGACACGCGGGCATGGAAAGAAACACACGGGGAAATGGATTTTTACACTAAAGTGAGTGTAAAAGAAGCACAAATGGACTGACACACGGAATGCCATGTTGGCAATCCGTGTGATCAAATCTAATCCAACGGCTCAAAGTTAGGATCCAATGATGGGAAAAGATTGAAAGGCCATGATCAAAGAGAGCGTCTAACTAACTGGATGGCCTAGAAGCTTCATTGTGCAGCTATAAATACAAGGCATCTCCTCACTCACAAGGGCATCGAGGAGTAGGATAGCTTAGGGTAGCTTTAATAGATTTTAGCTTATGCATTGTTTTTAAATTCTGTTTTTTTAATTCATGTAATTTCCTTTCAAATCCTGTACTCAGTTTCATTATTAATAAAAGTATAAGTTTCTTATTATATATTTGATTTTTCATAAGTTACTTTTAAAGCAAAATGTTTTGATTAAGCTCGTTTACTTTTTCATAAGCTCAAGTCTACTAATAAGCTGTTAACCTACTCAACTAAGCTTTCAAATGCTTAGTTGAGCTTATATTACTCAAATCTCACTCTCTAATTACCTAAGCTTTCTATTAGATGATGAACCAATCCTGGAAGGGTTCATGGACCTCACTGGCTTGTTCTAAACAAGCCAGAGCTTGTAGATTTAAGCTTTATTTTGAGCATTTGATCTCTGTTTAGCTGAGATCCAAGGTACAATTCACAATTTTCATTCTAAAAGCTTAATTTTCTGTTTTTCTTATTACATTGCTTATCTTTGCTTAATAGTAGCTAATTAGTTCTTGAATCTGCTTAGACTTGCTTAATATAGCTTTATCATTCTAGTTTAGGCTTTTATTAATCTGTTTTCAAGTTTTCAATAGGTTTTAGCTAAAACTGTCAGAAATATTAAAAAATAGCATTAGCTGTAGGCTTATTGTTTTGACTTCTTTGATTGTTTCAATCTGCTTATTAGGTTTATAATTTGCTCATAATTATCTGGTATTTGCAATTTGATCTTTAAATCTCTTATTCATAAGCTTAAAATGGGATTTTGTGTTTTAAAGGGGTGTTTGGCTTAAGGCAGTATTAACTAGAGTTAATACTGCCATTGGTCATTTGATCCTTTAGATTCATTTCAAATCTCATTTATAGGTTTATGAGTTAAGGATTTAGGGATTTTATATACTGAATTCATTTTCTTCTTAAGTCAAGTAGTAGTAGTTAGAATCTTATAAAATTTAGTCAAAATAGTTATTTGAGCTTGTGACTGTTTAAGCCTTTGATATAGCTTTTATTACTTTTGTTTTAGTGTTTTATAAAAGTAGAAACCATGTCCTATTGCCTGCATTCTTGGATTTGACACTATTGTGTCAATTGCATCAGTTAAGAAAGACAGACAAGTAGCCTAGTTCAAGCTAAAATTTCAGAAGATAAAAGTAGTTGTTAGGTCTTATAATTCAGAGCACAAGTAGATTATAGGCCATTCTAGATAGCATAGGGCTTATGTTAGCTTAATTAGCTTATTTTCTTATCTGTTTTTAAGCTTTTATTTAGTCCTTTGTCTTTTCAATAAATTCTAAAAAACCAAAAATATTTTACTCTATCTGCATTAGCCTTTTCATATAGCTTTTTGATTGAGCAACTGATTTTCAAAATACCTTTCAAAAGCATTTTTAAGTAGTCTTTAGGATAAGCTCTAAGTAGGTATAAGCTGTTTTGCTTAAAGTTCTTGTTAGTTAGCTTAATTTTAAGCTCAAAGTCTGCCTAGGGTCTGTTTGGTTTGTAGTTTTCCATTAAGAGCTTATTTTGATTTTCTAGCTTATAGCCTGTTCTTTGTGCTCATTTCTAGCTTAGTTTAGCTTATTAGATTAGTTATTAAGTAGCTTGTAGCTTATTTGGTCTGTTTTTAGCTTATCTTAGAATTTGTAGCTTATAAAGTTTTCTAAAAAACCAAAAATAAAGTTAAGTAGTGTCTGTCATGTTTTCAGCTGTTTTACAGCTTATCTAGGGCTTTTCAAAAATAATTTCTTTTAGTAAAAGTGCTTATTTTTAGCTTGTCTACAACTTTGTTTTTATAAGTTTTCAAAAATAAAAAAAAAGGGAAGATGGAAATCGGGGGTGAGCAAGGCTCGAACCCCCGACCTCAACATCCTCAACCTTTATAGCAACACAACACCACACACCTCTACCAACGTGCCCTGGGGTCTTTTTCGTTATAGATTCACAAGATTTATTATTTGTATACGTTTTAGCCTATTTAGTATAATAAGCTGTTTAAGCTTATTACACAGCTTATTCAATAAGTTGTGTTTACAAGCTTATTTTTCCTAGATTCCTATTTGTCCAAACTATTTTTTGTAATTTTTCCAGGATTTTTTAATTTAGTTTAGTAATTTTAAACATTTATTTTTATTAAAAACTTTAAAAAATCATAAAAAATAGAAAAATAATCAAAAAAATATAATTCTTTTTTAGAAAATTTTCTTTATTCATATAGTTTCTAGAAAAATTAGTTTTACTTCCGTAGGGTTTAATTTGCAAAATTTCAATTTTTAAAGAACATGATTCGTTTCCGTTCTCGTTTTTCGTGTTTTTAAGACTCATTTCAATTCCGTTTTTGTTATAGTTTTCTTTAAACTTACTTTTTAGTCAATTAGAGTCTAATAAAAGTGAAAAATTCATTTTAGTTTTAAATTTGGAAATTTAGGGTTTTTAATCACTGTTTAGGGTTCCCGTTTTACGTTTTTAGTTAATGTTTAATTCCCCGTTATTAAAGTTAGGTTTAATTGTCCTTTAATTTGCTCTCTTTTAGGAATTTAGAAAACAAATCATCTTCTAACCAATTCAAGTCATTGTCCAAACAACAAACGTGGTCTCAATTTCATAAATCGTTGGGACTTAACGACCCGGTAATCACTTACAGGTAAATATAAGTATTATTATATATATTTGTGAAGATTCTCCTTACTACCTTTGTCCTCAAGGGTAGTTTGGTAATTTTCTATTCTTATATATTATTTTACTAAAATCTAGATGCATGCATCCAAGCTCTTACCTTAATAAATTTCGAAGACTATTACTGTTCGTTTACTTATAACTGAGCCAACTGGGAAATATGGTTTATCACTTTATCCCTAATGCAACTGAAGGTCAAACAAAAAAAACTAATTTTGAGTGAAACATGTTAAAAAAAGTTGGAAGTCGCGCACAATGTATTTTTGAACTTTAAAGCTAAGTTGTTACATTTAAAAATTTAGAACATTTATTTATTATAAGTTCATAGTATACATATCGTAACCCATACTTAAAAACAAATTGTTTCAACCCAGCCCCGTTTTGACCCATTAGCCACCTCGTCATTTTTGAAAATTACTTTTTTTGGTCATAAGGTTGCAATGTTTCATAAAAAGTTAATCATTTCACAATTATAATGTAAGCTAGCTAAAAGCTTACTAGTGACAAGCACCGCTCTAAATCATTGCTTACTTTCTTTACACCGCATTTGCCACTGTTGTTTAACACTCAAACAAGAAGTTATGCACATAAACAAGGTAATATAATTATAAGAAGCTGATATAAATCTATAATCTTAACTGATTTCAGCCAATTTCTTTTGAAGTAGTTTTTTCCTGCAAAATCAGCCTTTCTTCTTCTTGAATGACCTTTCTAGAAGCTTTTAAAACTCGGCTATCTTCCTTGGCCCTTGAAATAGTTGTTCCTCCTATTGAACCTCATCACTAACTTTCATGAAACATATATGAATATGATGCAGTATCCTAAAATTACTTCTCATGCAACAAAATCGTTATCAATCAGTAGCTCAAAAATAATCCTTTGTATGAATAAACCACATAGAATCGTAACATACATGGGCTATATTTTGATCCATTTTGTTACACACTTCACTGTTATCACCGAAATAGACACTACAACAACAGTCAAAAACCACATAATAGATTTTAATTTGTAGTAATTGATTATGGAGACAAGAAAAATAACTTTTAGTAATATCTATGGCCAAAGTCATACATCGGCTTTGATTTTCAATCATTTTCCTTCACATCTAACACCATGAGGAGTTTGTCGAAAGTTGAACAAAGTTGTACTTTCACAAACAATTTGAACCCTTCAATTTCCGTAGCCCACAAACGAATTACGACCTGAGAGTAAGATTTGACAATTCATGACAACAAAGACGCTAACTCAAGTTTTAAAATTAAGACCAAAGTTTTACAAAGACACCAACTCACCAACACACATTCAATTCGAGATAAAATCTCAGAAGTATATAAATGTAAGTATAAATTCCATCAAAATAAAAACCTGATATTGATGATACAGGGATAAAAATAGCCTACCATTGTTGCTGATTTGAGAAACCCAATAAACGAAATATCAGGATTAATAGCGGTTATAAGAAAATATGATTGACTCGAGGGGTTATTGTTTGGTTAGTGAAGACCAAAATAATTAGTGGTGAGGAATTGGAAGGAGTTGGCAAGTTTTACAGGATAGTGGGCCATGAAATTTAGAGGGAACTAAAAATTTACGAGGGAAATGAAAATTTTACAAGAAGATAGCTTAATATTTTATTCATCTTTTTTTTAATTAAAGAAAGCAAGATAAAAATAAAATTTATTAAAAACTAGCTATAAATGTAGCTTATTATAATTATGTATTAATAAATTATATACATCTTGTTATAATAAAAGGAAAATGTTATATCACAAGCATTTAGAAGAAAATAATGTTTGAGAAAAACCAAATTTGATCATTGAGAAATCTTTATCTTCGCATGTTACAAAATAAAGTAATCCGATTAGCAAATAACCGATGTAGTAAGCTATGGTTAGAACGAGATTGTTTGAACCACACCGGGAGCAACGTATGCCAACGAAAAATTCTTAAGGTTCTAAGATGGTCGGGAGAACTCAAATGGAGGTTTGTGGGTGCAGAAAAGACTGAACATCCTTATGTCTATTACAGAAAATCATAAAGACTTGTCTCTTCAAAGCAACCAATGTCTTTGCCTTTTTGTAAAGACAGGTTTTCTACAACTGAACCAGTTTCTTTGCTTTCTCGATTATAGAAATCAGGTATTTCGAGGAAACGATGTTTGTGCCTCCCATGCCCTTACTTTCGAACAATAGAAATCGGTTTTATTAAAACCGGTCTCTATTTGGAGGTGTTTAAAGACTTTTGTGTAGTAGTGTTTGGAATTGATTTTGTGAAAACTTGTGAAACAACATTTTTCTGTTTTATTGAATCAAACAATCGTTTGTAATGCATTTTCAAATCATTGTTCTTTTTTTCACAAAAAAATTCATGTTTTTCTTTCAACACATTATATGATGTTTTCAAATTATTGTTTTCTTTTTGCAACAAAGTGTAATTTTGAGATGTCAACTGCGATTTTTATAAAGCATTTTCTTTTTCAAGATTTGCAAAATACGTCTCAAATTTATCAGTTCTTTTCGAAAGTTTTGTTTTGACATCATCAAAATCTTTGACTCGTTGTGCTAAAACCTTTTCCATCTTTGAAATCTTATTCTCAAACACCTTTTTTTCGTCATCAAAACGTTTCACTTTATTCCCCATTTCCTTTACAAGTTCCAATCGTTGAACTTGTGATGGAAATCTTTGAAACGTTTGATTCATATTCTTGCTCGATCATTTCAAACATTTTCTCAAGA